>BMAO01008672.1:0-205856 GCA_019973975.1 Trichonephila clavata | reverse complement strand
ACAACATGATATGATTACTGACAGAGAAAGAATAAGATTGAACTTTGTAATGAAAAGCCTTTCCAACACCTCCTAACGAGGTGAAAAATTTTTCGAAAATGAACGATATAGGAATAAACATTTATTCATTTGAAGGAGATTTAAAAATATTTCCATCAGTGATATAGTGTGTGAGAAACATATAGATTTACTTTACGTAAAAAATGGAGAGTTTTGGACATATTGTTTCATTAAAAGCTTATTCGACTTGTTTCGAAACAACTCTCAAAACACCAAACATAAAACGTACGTATGTAAAATATGTTTAAGTGCTTTGCAAACAGAATACAAACTTCTTCAGCACAATGAGATGTGTATACATAAAAGTCCTGCAAGAGTAGTAATGCCGTCAGAAACAAGTAAGTTTTAAAATTTTCAACATTATTTAAAAATACCTTTTGTTGTATATGCGGATTTCGAGTGTGTAACTAGGAAAACTGATACTTGCTGTCCTAATCCAAACTTTTCATTTACTAATATTTATGAAAAAAATGTCCCGATAGTTTTTGTTATTTTTATCAGTTATCAAGGGGGTATTATAAAGATCCAGTAGTATATAGAGGTGCCCCAAAACTTTTTATTGAAAAGTTTAGAAAAAGATGCAAGGAAATGGATAATATTTATAAAAAACCAAAACCATTATTACCTCTTACCGAATCAGAAAAGCAATTGTATGATAATGCTAAAAATTGTTATGTTTGTGATCAAACCTTTCGCGAAACAATATCAAGGTTAGGGATCATAACATGTGACTCAAAAAATTTAATGGCCCTTGTTGTAATAGTTGTAATTTAGCAATGAAAACCCAAATTTTTGCCTGTTTTCTTCCATAATCTTTCTGTGTATGACGCCCTATTTTTATTAAGGAGTTAGGATATATAAAAAAACAAATTAATTTAATTCCGAACACCGAAGAAAAAATATTTTCCTTCAGTAAAAATATTTCATAATGATTTTCAGTTAAGGTTTTTAGATTCTTTCAAATTCATGTCTTCCAGTTTGGAAAATTTGATAAACACACTAAAAAAAGATGAATTTAAATATATGAAACATTATTTTGATTCAGAAAAAATAGATTTACTTTTAAGAAAAGGAGTTTTTCCGTATGATTATTTTGATAGTTTTGAAAAGTGTAAAGATTCTTGATTCATGTCTTCTTGTTTGGAAAATTTGATATAAAAACACTAAAAAAAGATGAATTTAAATATATGAAACATTATTTTGATTCAGAAAAAAATATATTTACTTTTAAGAAAAGGAGTTTTTCCGTATGATTATTTTGATAGTTTCGAAAAGTGTAAAGATTCTTGTTTACCACCTATTAGCAAATTTTACAATAAACTAAATGAGGAGCCTATAAGTGTAGATGATTATAATCATACATGTAATGAATTCCATTTAAATAATCTTGGTGAATACTGTGATCTATATGTAAAAACAGATGCCTATTGTTAACAGATCTCTTTGAAAACTTTCAGAAAATATGCATGCAAACTTATAAACGTTGGTATTTTACCACCCCAGCTTTATCATGGGATGTTATGTTATTACAACCTAAAGTAGCTATCGAACTGTTCACAGATTACGACATGCTTCTTTTTATAGAAAAGGGTGTAAGAGGAGGTATAAGTCAGTGCTGCAATCGTTATGCTATAACAACAAACATATGCCTAACTTTAATCCAGATGATGAGATAAAATATTTAATGTACCTTGACGCAAATAATTTGTACGATTACGCGATGAGTAAATATCTAACCTTAAAAGATTTTGTTTGGAGTGATGACAACTTAACTGAACAGGATATTTTCAATTTATCAGATGACTCCGATGTAGGTTACATCTGGGAAGTGGATCTTGACTACCCTTCCATTTGCATGACAAATATTCAGATTTTACCCTTGCCCCTGAAACCCCCCCCCCTAATTGTAGAGAACCTAGACTTTTAACTACTTTGGAATCCAAAACAAAATATGTTCTCCATTATTCTAATTTAAAGCTATATTTAAAATTAGGGTTAGTCTTGAAAAAAATTCATCGTGGTTTAAAGTTTTTTCAGTCTTTTTGGCTTATAAAAATTACATAGATTACAATACAGAGTTAAGAACTAAAGCTGTAAATGACTTTCAGAAGGATTATTACAAACTAATGAATAACAGCATATTCGGGAAAACGATGGAAAATGTAAGAAGAAGAGTAGATATACGTTTATGCTCAACAGAAGAGCAGGCTCGAAAGTCAATAGCGAAATCAAATTTTAATCGACGCACAATATTTTCTGAAACTTAATGGCCGTCCATCTAAAAAAAACCCAAATCAAATTCTTGAAACCAATACAGGTAGGAAGGGCGATTTTAGACTTATCAAAAGTTCTAATGTATTCTTTTCACTATGAGTACATGAAGCACCGTTACGACTCGAAAGTAAGGCTCATGTATACAAACACCGTTTCCTTTATCTATGAAATAAAGACTGATGATTTTTATAGTGACAAACATTCAGACTTTGGAGTACTTTTTAACAAAATAGCATACTAAAACATTATAAATGCTCTTTTAGGACTCAATACCAATAAATATTACTCTATTTAACTATCAAAATTTAATATAAATTACCTGAATTTTGCAAAAATCACAATTATAAGTTAAATTTTAGCAATATTTTTGAAAAACTTCAAAGCAGTTAGAGAAAAAAGTAATAAACATATATTAGTAAAAGTTTTACGAAAACAAACCAGATGCATTTGTCTAGAAAATGTGCTAAAATTGTAATTTTTTATTAAAATTTGAACATTTTGGAGGTGATTGAGTAAACATTATAAGAAATATTACATTTTTTATGAGACCATTATTTAAATAACAAGGCATAACTCAAAAAGTATTCATAT
Source organism: Trichonephila clavata (assembly GCA_019973975.1). Taxonomy (NCBI): domain Eukaryota; kingdom Metazoa; phylum Arthropoda; class Arachnida; order Araneae; family Nephilidae; genus Trichonephila; species Trichonephila clavata. Next base: position 202,931 of record BMAO01008672.1, on the reverse strand, counting down.
AATAAGACATATTTTAGTACATTCTCTAGAAAATAACGTAAATATCAGGTTTAAAAAGTTTTATAGAAATACATTCGTAATATTTGGAGTTATCGGACTCGCCATGAAAGATTTTGAGTCATTTAAATGCCCACTTCTGGTAGATCAAAAACCCACACTTCCGGTTTTTCTAACTTTATAAAATTGAGTGTAACTTGGAAACTTAGAACTTAAGAACTTGTAACTTAGAAACAAAATAAAGTATATTTCGTAAAGTCAAAAGATAGCTCTATATTCAATAAAATAAAAAACAAAAATATCTGTCTTGACTGAATTGGATCATTTTCAACGTGTTCGGATACCTTAATTTACCTCTAGTGAACAAAAATGTCTTCGGGAAAATGAAAGATGAAAACAAAGGAAATATTATGACAGAATATGTAGGATTAAAATCGAAAATGTATGCCTACAAAACAAACCATAAGATTGAAAAGTGATTAAAAGGAATTAAAAAACAAACTTTAAAAAATAAAATAACATTTGAGGACTAGAAAGTCTGTCTTTTTAATCAAAAATTAAAATATGTTGACATGAACTTAATTATAGATCCAAATTTCATTCAATACACTCCATAAAGCAAAACAAACTTGCTCTGTCCTATAAAGATGACAAAATGTTTATTAATGATGATGGCATTACTACGCTTGCCCATGGACATTGGTCATTGATGAATTTAGACCTATTCGATGAGCAGTAAGACATAAAATCCAATGATGACACAATAATGTAATTTTTGTAATGTAAATAAAAGATTGTAATGTGAAATGGAATGCTGCTTTTGTAAATAAACAACTTACTTTGTATCTTTTTGTGTAATCCTTATACCGAAATCAATTTTACAATTTGTTGTTCTCCTGTAATATATATATATATATATATATACAATTGTAATGTAAAACGGAATACAAGATGTTGATTTCTGAATAAACAATTTACTTTGTATCTTTGCTGTGTATGTGTAATCATTATACCGAATTAAAATTTACAATTTGTTATTAAAGCAATGTATAATAAATATTTTTTTTTATTTCTATTCAATTAAGAAAAAAATAATGTAACTAAATGGTTATTGCAATGAATAGTTATACAATTTATACTCTTTGGAAAAGGCAAAGAGTTTGCTTTAAACACATAAACATAAATTTTTCCTTACTTTTATACAAAATATATTTAAAATATCACTTATGCTTAACATACTTAGATAATTTGTTTGAAAGACGTATATTGATATTTATCTTTTAAAATGAAACTTTTTCAACATAAATTAAACTAGAAAGCAGTATGAATAAAATGAACACTATAACCGTATATATATATATATATATATATATAAACCATTTTTTTTTCTTTCAGATTTATAAAAATAAACTTTTTAAAGCCAAATCTTGTCGGAAACTTATACAAAATATTTATACAGTATTTTTTTTTCTTACTTTTGTATGAAATGTATTTAAAATATCATTTATGCTTAAACATTCTGAGATAAAGAATTTTTTAAATATACCCACACTTATTTTTAAAAAGAAAGTATCTCACAACATAAATTAAACTAACAAACAATATAAATAAAATTAACTCAAATTAAACATTTAAAAAATCATTTTATTCAGATTCTCATACTATTCAAAATAATCAGGTGGATGTAACATTTCTCTTACTTCTCTTAAAATATTATCTAGGCAAAGATTTTCCAAAAATTCTTCAGTTACAAAATTTATAAATTCCAATAATAAAATGTGCTCATTTTTTTTTTTTCAAAAAAAAGATTATAAAAAATATTCAAGAAAACGATTTAAAACATTCCACAGCCATCTTGTAGAATCAAGATCAGACCCGCCGCCTGCGCCGCCTCTACAGGAGAAAAACAACTCAACTCCCCCCCCATCGACTCGAAAACCAAAACCATAGCAGGAGGAAAACAACTCAACTCTGCTGCGCCTGCCCGCGCCTGCGCCTGCGCGCCTTCACCGCAGAATCGGCAGCCGATTCTGCGGTACGCCTGCGCCTGCGCCTTTACCGCATAATCGGCTTTTCTTACCTACTGTCATCATTTAACATTTGAAATCCACAGTCTTCTGCATCGCATGCCATCCAGGTTTCTACATCAACAAAACTCAACAAAAGAGCGCGTATACACCCCTCACTTGGAAACAAACTGACCTAATACTCCACGCAGATGTTTACCAAATCGCACAAATGAAATTCCCCAAATATCCCTCACCTTGGGGTTTCCCGTCACTTTTGGCCTCACATGAAACAACTGTTGAGCACTGCACTGTTCGAAAACGTATCCGGACTTTGGTTTGGATATTTGACGCCCTGGATAATAAACTTTCGGATAAACGACGTTCTACTGTATTTTCGATTGTTTGTTCATATCAGTTCAATTCTCTCTGCTCGCAAGCTGATTCCAGTTAAGGGGGGCTTAGGTGGATGCCGAGGCATGCTACACTCGGCTCTCAATAACCTGGCGGTGCGGATAACTCTGTCACGCTCTTTCAGGTTGAAAAATCCCCACGTCCACAGTTAATGCAAAAATATCAGAAAATAATAAAGACATAAACGTTTAGGACACCGTATAAAGTCTTAAAATATCACATAGTGAGAAACCGAAGGCTGACGAAACCGCCCTTCAGCATTTTGAACAAGGCCCTTCGGACTTATTGTTCCCTCGTCATCTTCGTGATGAAGCAGCAAAACGCTCAGTACAGTACGGAAGATACCAGGACATTATGTACTTTGCCAGTTTTTGCGAAGTTGGCTACTCAATTTTCATTAAAGACAGTTTCATGCCTACATAAAAAATTTTCCTGAGGTGTGTCTGGAGACCGTGGTAGCCTAGTTGTCAAGGTAACAGACTCGTGGCTAGAGTGTCATGAGTTCGAGCTCAGTACCCCTGAAGACCCGCCGTATAAGGGATGCACGTTAAATCTGTCGAGAGCTCAAACGTCCTCCCACTGGTGTGGTAGTTAGAAGAGGGGGTGCCAGCTCAGGTGTCGAACTCATCACTTGACCATAATTCCAATTTACGAGGTCCGTCGTCAAAAGCTCTCGTGTAGTTGAACAGTGCGACATTAATATTCACTCACTCACCAACTGAGGTGTTTGGTGAATTACTGTATAGTACTATGTATTCATTAATTTTCCTTTCCATGTAGTAAATGCTCTATGCCTTCATAAAGTACGCACTTTTCCTTTGTTTAACGATATTTGGGTAATTTTCTGTTGCATTCTCAAGCAAATAATGCATGCAAGTGCAGTACAATATTTTCTGAGGAAATACTCGTACTTATTCTTTTTTAATCCCCATTCTCGATAATATGACATTTCCCCAAATTAGGTCAAATTTCGGTCCCCATTAGGCCGGAACTCTGACGTATAGACAAAAATTCTCTTTATTGAAATGTTTGAACTTAAAATTTGACAGACGTGTTTTTCTTCTTGAGTAGAGATCTGCTGAGAACGGGTTTTATGAAAATATATTTCTAACGGAGGAAGTTATAGGTTAAAAAAATCCCGTTTTTAAAACTATTAGGCCTACAGACTTGAAAACTTGAAACTTTTTGTTGAAAATATTCCCTATTTCATGTTTTTTTTACCCTTAGAAACTTATGTTTCAATAAAAAATTAATCAGTTGAAATTCTAAAAATCCATGAAAGCTCAACTTTTTGTTCCAACGATTCATGTGGTTTTGAAATATATATATATATATATAACATTGCACAATTCAGTTTCACGAGGGCTTTTGGATTGAAAAATACGGAACCAATTTTACTAGAGAATCGGCTGAAGCACTACAAATTTGTGATTAGTCATGCTGTTAGACTCAATTGCCGGTTATTTAGTAGGGAAAATGTCTATGAAATTTTATCACGCGCCAAGTGTCACCAGCATTCAGTGAAGCAAGTTATACATACAATGCAAATATGTTATTAGCTTTATCTTGAATTTTTATCCTTTTTATTTATTTATTCAGATAAGAATTTGATCAATTTTTTTTTAAGTCACAGCTGGTTTTAGGCTTTCTAGTATTGTTTGTTTTCAACTTTTTAAGGTTGCAAAAGGCAGCGTCAGTTTTTAAAAAGATCAGTGATTTTGCTTTCAAATCAGGATTCAAATGCCGTACATTTTTAGAAATTAAAAACTAAGTAAAGAGGTTTCGTCGAGTAAAAACAACAGTTTCAGATTTTAACTGGAAAGATTTATTAAAAGATATGGTATTTATTAATTTATAGATTTAATATAATTTCTTCAATTTGGTTTGGATAAACTTTATTCTAGAGACACGTGGTCTTTTTTTAGCGCGTTTTTCGCGTAGTGTAAAAAAAAGCGCTATTAGGACGCAAATTTCGTCTTCGTCTTCGTCCTCGGCCTCGTCTTCGTTCCATATTTTGTCGTACCTTTTTCTCAGCCAATAATTAACCGATTGGCCTCTGTTTTTCGGCATTTGGTCGCATTTGTGCCCTAGATGAGCCGAATCATATTTAAATTCAATAATATTATTTTTTTTAAAGTTTTTTTTTAAAAAAATTTTTAATTTTTTTTTTCTTTTTTTTTTTTTTTAAGTATAGTACTACTTTTTGTTAGTAAAAAGTTCATTAGTTGCATTATTGTAAAATACAACATGTGAAAAACGCGCTAAAATTACTTGGCCATGCCAATGATTGATATTTTGTTTTTATCATATCTCGACTTCCTCGAAACCTCAAAACTTTTATGTGTTTTCGGGAAGCCCCATCTAAAAAGGACTTTCAAGAATACATCTTTAAATAGTATTTAAAATGGATCAGCATGATTTTATAATTTATTTTAAGTAAAGACAATTTAAGAAAATACTGTACTTTTTTGTAGTAATTTTTAGCGCGTTTTTCACGTAGTAGAACAAAAGCGCTATTAGGACGCAAATTTCATCTTCGTTTCATATTTTGTCGTACCTTTTTCTCAGCCAATAAGCAACTCATTGACCTCGGGTTTTCGGCATTGGTTCGCATTTGTGCCCTAGATAAGCCGAATCATATTTAAATTTTCCCATAGTTTTCCTGAATTTTCCTATTGTAAAATACAACATGTGAAAAACGCGCTAAAATTACTTGGTCATGCCAATGATTGATACCTTGTTATCTATCCTTGCATTATTTTTAGTAATTGTGTTATGTATTTGCATTTTTTTAAGCAAACTGTCAAAATCGAAGCTATCTGCAGTCGGATTTCATATTCTGCTGTATGTTCTACCAAATTTTGTATTTTTGTTGCCGCATAATTTGAGAAACAATTTGAACTTAAATACATCGTTCAGAATGGCATTAAAATGTTTCTGCTATATTACACAGCAAATTTTTGATGGAATGAGGACATAAACAATAACAGACAGTGGCGTAACGTACACCCCCGCAACCCTCGCTTTGCGGGAGGGGCAGGGTTCTAGGGTGCCCAAAGCCTGGCTGCAGCCAAAATTTACCCTTTATAAAATCCAACTTAGCGGCACAAAACCTTACTTTGCAGGGGGTTACCTTACTCCAAATGTTCTCTACGCCACTGATAACAGCTCACGAAGTTTTTGTGGCCTTGATCATAACATTGATATCAGTGGCGTAACGAAAAATACTAAGCCCCTGTGCAAAATCAGGTTCTGGGCCCCAATCCCAAATAAGTTCATGATATCAGTCAGGCTTTGGGCCCCCTAGAAAAACTGCCCCCCCCCGCAATGCGGGGATGTACGTTACGCCACTGACCGATATTTACAATCAGTGAAAACTTTTTTAAATGACCTGATAATGCTTAAATTTATTTTTGGAAAGTATTCTCCGGGTTGAACTCTTAAAATTAACCACCTTTCTAAAAAATTTCTTCAAAAATAATTTAAAAATCATTTAATAGATCAATTTTCCCAAACTTAATTTAATTTTAAAAATAGGACAAATAATATAACGGGCAAAAAGGCGAAAGAATATGCATTCCCCCCCCCCTAGGTATAGGAGAAAATAAAATTCAGCTCATGAAGGAGTGGTTTTATTTTCTGAAGAGTTATGGTGGAGATATTGGTGGGATTTTAAGAGACTCAAGATTTTTATTTCATTTCAATCAAAAGCCTTCAGAGACAAATTTTTTTTTAGAAAACTTTTTTTTTAGTGTTTTAGCATAATATTATTTCTGCTTACTCATTATAAGCTTTACATTTCATCGAATCAATAAAGCTTCTGAAGCCAAATATAGTCCCGATATCTGATTTCATGATTAAAAATTTTTGAAGTTTATTAATCTCGCCTAGAGAATGTACGGAGGGGAAACAATAATATTGAATGTATGATTGATATTTTAATTCTAAACTAACCAAGTTTCATTTTCAGCCATAATGTAATAATGAAACGAATAAACAACTAAAATAAATACCATTATGAGTATTCATTAATACAACACTTAGAATTTAGTGTTAAAGAATATATTTCAATAAGGCCTCTCAACCGAAGTAACTCAAGAATAATTTTCATTTAATTAATGCAAATTTATTTCGTGTTATATAAGTTTTTTTTAAAAAAAATATATAGCAGTACTATTGTGATTTAATTAAATCGTTAAAAAAAATCAATCATCGAATCCCGGAGAAGGCATGGATGTTTGTAAATGTATAGTTCTCTCTCTCTCTTTCGTGGCATGGGGTTACTCTAAATAGCCACCGAGCAGCAAGTCCTCTTGTGAGGTTGGTGGAGGGGAAGACAGGTGGTAGGCTACTGACCACCTCCAGGGAGTTAGTTCTCCCTCAAAATTGGGGTGAAACCGAGCAAAAATCGTACTGTCACCTGCATGGTGTTCAAAGTTAAGGCCGTAAAAACCTAGCCCTTAGCCGCGATGAGTTTCGTGGACCTTGATCTGATGTTACTGTCGATTAGGTGGCATAAGTAACAACAACAGCAAATAATAAAACAATTGATAAATAACCAATAATTCAACTGATCAAATGATTAATAAATTGAATATCAAATAATTAAATAATTGAAATAAATATAAAATCTAAAAATAATTAAATAAATATAAAATCTAAAAATAATTAAATAAATATAAAATCTAAAAATAATTAATTAAATATAAAATCTAAAAATAATTGAATCAATAAAAAACTCATAAAAAATTACAACAATACAAAAATTTTTAGATAAATAATTTAAACTAAATTTGATACAAATTTTTAAATACTCCTCAGTGGAAACTTTGTCATTGAAAAATTTCATAGCCACAAGGAAGAGTTTTAGAATTGGTCTAAAATATATTCCCTTCGCCACTTTTTTTTAGTAATGATATATTCCAAATCTTGCCTCCCTCACGAATAACATTGAACTTTATTTTACCATATTTGTTTAATGCAAATGAAATTAAAACTCAATTTTACCATGTATGCATCAATTTTAAATCAAAATACATGTTGGAAAAAAAAGATTTCTGAATTAAATCTAAGCCATTAATATTTTCATACTCAAAGTTGTAATGTATCTATGATATATAAATTACAAGGTATAATAATTATTATTATATTTAATTATAATAAATCATAACACACAAACCATGTTTCTTTCATCTGCGAAGTATGCTAGATCTAGGGACCCAGAGCAGAAATTTATACTTACATATTCATTGCAAATTCTCATTTACAATATTTAAGTCTAAGGGACGAGTAGCTGTGTATGAAGTCACATGATATGAAAACTATTTGAAAATCCTTTGTTAATTTACAGTAATTCCGAAAGACTATTACAGTAGAGAGTCGTTTATCCGAATCAATTGGGATCGGACACCGTTCGGATACGTGACTGTTCGGATAACCGAAAACCGAATGCGATCCATGCAGTATATGATACTGGACACTATATAAATATTGAAAATCATCACAATGTGCTTGAAGAAAAAACCAAATAGTTGCAAAACGTCGCAATTTTACCTTGATTGTGGAAAATAATCACATATTTTTCGCTGTACCATTGTACACATTCGTTTTTCCACTGCAAGCTTTCCGATTCTCTTTAGCAGCAGTAGCTGAGTAACACAGCACTCTGATGGTTGTTCGTACCACTCCATAGCTGTCTCTAACGCAGAAACGCGTCAGCATTTGATGGACTCTTGCTACTTTCGTTGTTGCTGTTGTTGTCCTCGTCTTCATCCGTTTCATCGTCGACAGGGTCGGATTATTCTTGCACGAAAATCACTATCTCGTCATTATTTAGCATTTGAAATCCACAGTCCTCTACATTGCATGCTATCCAGGTTTCTACATCAACAAAACTCAACAAAAGAGCACGTATACGCCCCCTCACAAACTGACCTAATATTCCGCGTAGATGTTTACCAAATCAGCAACTGAAATTCCCCAAATATCCCTCACCTTGGGTTTTCCGATCACCTTTGGCCTGACAGGAAATAAATGTTTGGCATTGCACTGTTCGAAAACTTATCCGGACTTTGGTTCGGATATTTGACGTTTTGGATAATAAACGTTCGGATAAACGACGTTCTACTGTATATAAAATATGAATTTAAAAAAATCATGATTCCTGCAAAGGCCGGTAACAAAACAGGGGCATATTAAGTATTGATCTGGTTTTAACTGGAATTATTCACGAAGGAACCCAGAGATCCGGGTTTGGTTGATTTTTTTAACAAATTTATTTGTATGATACGAGGGCTATTTCTTAAGTTCGGTCCGTTTGTTTTTAAAAAAATAACGACAATATTTAGTTTCAAAATACCTTTATTTTAGGATTGCCCATACTTTTGCCTATTTTTCTACATAGTTGCCGATTTTCTTGATGCACTTGCCATACCTTAAAGCTACGTTTTGAAAACCCTCTTCAAAGAAGTCTGCCGAATGGTGCCTACTGTGCAACTCTACGGAAGCTCCGAAGAGCATTGTAAAACAACCGGCGCGGCATGCTGTCAAAAGGTGTTTTGCTCCTCCACGACAACGCAAGATCCCACACTTCTCGAACGACTCGGGACTTAATCGAATCTTTTGGCTGGGAGGTTTTCAGAGCATGCACCATATAGCCCCAACCTTGCTCTCAGCGATTTTCACCTTTTCCGGAGCCTCAAACACAGTCTTGGTGGGAAGCGCTTCAGTGACAACGAAGTGAAAGCGGCCGTGAACTATTTAGCTGTTGGACCAGGTGGCAGACTTCTTTGAAGAAGGTTTTCAAAACGTAGTTTGAATTTATAACAAGTGTATTAATAAAATCGGCAACAATGTGAAAAAAATAGGCAAAAGTATGTACAATCCTAAAATAAAAGCTTTTTAAAACTAAATATTGTCGTTATTTAAAAATAAAAAAAAAGTGGACCTTACTTAAAAAACAGCCCTCGTATACACGACTCATGAAAAATACTAAAATTGTAAAAGTTTAGGAATACCTAACCAAAAGGCTAATGATTTGAACATAGAAATGTATATCAATCAGCAAAGAAAACATGACTCGGAAGAGTAAACTCAAACTTCTTTTAAATGAGTAATAATTTATTATACTTTTTAGCGCGTTTTTCACGTAGTGTAAAAAAAAGCGCTATTAGGACACAAATTTCGTCTTCGTTCCATATTTTGTCGTACCTTTTTCTCAGCCAATAATTAACCGATTGACCTCGGGTTTTCGGCATTTGGTCGCATTTGTGCCCTAGATGAGCCGAATCATATTTAAATTTGATAATTTAAAATTTAAAAAAAAATTTTAATTAAAAAAAATTTAATTTTTTAAATTTTTTTTTTGTATAGTACACACACTACTTTCTGTTAGTAAAAAGTTCATTAGTTGCATTATTGTAAAATACAACATGTGAGAAACGCGCTAAAATTACTTGGCCATGCCAATGATTGATATCTTGTTTTTATGCCTGTGTATTAAATATTTTTTTAAAACAGTTTAAGATATCTGGTTACGTTTGGACAATTAATTCTTATTCATGATTAAAATCTTAATGTATTCCAGTTTATGAAAATATTTTCTGAAGAGGTTTTAAGTGAAAAAAGAAGTTTTTGAAGTCCTGCTTTAGAGAAAAATATAAATTCTCAACATTTAAAGTTACTATAAATTAGTTCTTTTTTGAATATTTTATAATCAATATTTTCGTCATTTATTATTTTTTTAAAAAAAGAAATTCAATTTTAAAAACCAAAAATTTATGACTTTCATTTAGTAGATTTCTTAAGAAATATTTTGGAATCTTCCATTTTTCTTCAAGAAATTCAAAGAAATTAACCCCCCAAAAAAGTCGAGAAGAAGTTATATTTAAGCTAAGAAATATTGCTTTTTATTATTTTTATTTGTAGAGGTGAAAATAAAATTGGTTTGAGAAAAAAATTGATTTCAAAATTAATTGATTTACTTAAAAGAATTTGTACAATTAGTTTGATAAAAAATTTTATTTCTTGGAAAATTTTATAAAATCACATGTATAAAAAATGAACGATTTTTTTAATTCTCAAAATTTATTTATTTTTCTCTTAGAAACCCTAAAAGAAAATAATTTGCTGCTAAATATCAAATTTCAAGAGTCTGAAGGAATAATTCTTGATATTCCTATTAGTAATTCTCAGAAAGGAAGTGACCAAACCACTGAAATTATTCTTACGCAACATTTGAAACGAATTTTCCTCATTTAAATGGAAAAGTTTCTGTTTCTAGGCGCCAGGTTGTTTCACCTTCGAACATATCGAATCTGATTCTTAAAAAAAAAAAAAATTATTGAAAATGCGAGCAAGACTTTGATCGCACTGTTCCTTCGCCCGTCAATAGTAATTTGATGATAAAACACATCCAGTCCGGACAGGACACTTGTGTACTGTACTGTCAAAGTTGTCACCATCTCTGAGGCACATTAAAGGCCAATAACATCCCTTTCGCAAGCCACGTGACTGCGTTCAACCAATAGGAGACTCCATTTTTTTCATATGGCATTAACCTCTAAGCAATGAGTTATGAGACCGACATCAGTTTCATCGTCTCACAAACTGATAGCAACCTTATGCCTTCTGGCGCCTTGTCGTAATGTAGCTGTTTTAGTTGCATTTTAAGTTTAGAGGTATTAATAGTTAGTTTTGATCAACGATTCCGTCTTATTTTCTGAAAATTCTAGTTTTCCGGTAAGTGATTTACATTCTTAATTCATAAATCAATTCGTTAAAATATGTTACCGTTCATTTCTTATCGCTCTGTATGTATGCAGTTTCACTTGCTCCGAAATTAAATGTTTTGAGTTTTATTATATGAAAAATTTGGCGACAGTATTGTTTGTGTTGATTTCATTGAATGTTTTTATGTATGTTTAAAAAGTAATGATTAATTTCGTTCGGTATCCGGTTAATTTATTGAGGTAGTACGTAATCTGTACTTTTTTTGTGTATTATAGTACTGAGCTTGCATCAGATTAACTATCCTACCTTTTTGGTATCTAGATTGATGTTGTTTATTGATGATTTATTGAATAACTATTAAAGAACCGACAGTAGGTCAATGAATTGCGATCGCTATGGCGGCTTTCATTTGTAACGTGGCAAGTGGAAAGCCCAATGCTCTGGCCTTGGCCACGTTGGATGTACGTGGGTGCGACCAGCTGGTTGTTAGGTATGCGGGCTGTAGACTAGGTATGACCATTAGCTAACGGTAGTACATTTTTAATGAAATGAAATATTATAAACGAAATTTCTTTATGGATCAATGCAAAAAGAAGTATCACATTTTGGTGTCATGTTGTTGTTTTTCGCATGATTCGTTGTCGGGGGAAAAAATGTTCCAATTTTATCTAAAAATTGAGCGGAAAAATTATTTTTGACAGCGGTTTCAAGCGTTTCAGTTTTATCAATAAATAACATCAGTTATTTGTTTGAAAAATGTTTATTACTTTTCACACATGGGTAACACTATTTCATTTCCATAATTCACCACCTAATCATTATGATTTAATTTCATTTTTTATAAAACATGAAATTTAATTTTTAGTGAAGTCGAAATTAATTTATTTTATAGAATCTTTCCAGGAGTAAGACACATACTCCATTAAAAAAAGAATAGCAGAAACTCTAGATTTGTATTGTATCTTCCCTTATATCTGCCAATTTAATAGTTTCCATGAACATTATGTATATCTTTTTGTGAAAAAATAATCTAAATGGTTCTGTATAAATAATCCATAATGCATATATAATATATGTAATGTGATGATAAAAAATTATATTTTTTTCTTTTTGCCTCAGAAGTATATCAATGTTTATATAAAATTAGTTTTTTTTTCTTTCAGTTATAAGTTTATTAAAAATGTAGAATTTTGATTAAATTAATTTTGCTGTTTTTTTCTTTTTATTTCAATTTATTACTTCTTTGGGGGAAAAAATTTGAGTTGATGTTTTTTTTTTACATATTTTGTAGACTTGTTAACCTCTGATGATCATATTTTAATATTTTTATATATTTGCTTTGTATATTTGTATTAACATTACTTCAGAAGAAACATAAATTTAAAGTTCTGATGTTAATTTTAAACTTCTGAAATTGTCAACATTCAGCTTTAATTTTACTTATCACGTTCTTAATCTTTTTAGTGTGTCATGATTGGCAATTGCTCTTTGAATATTTTTATCTGCTTATTTCACTTCTTGTACTGTTATTAGTATCATTACAAAAAGTTAAATTTAAATCAGGGATTTTTAAAGATTGGTTTAAATACAGTAGTACTTTACAAGTGTTTGTTTTAAAAAATGTAAAATTTGGAGCTAGTTCATGAACACATAAGAAAATGACTATTTTATTACTTATATAATGGCTTAATAATGAAGAAACTGGTGTTTCTTGTTTAACTGATGAGCAATAACAAATACTAGATGTATATTTCATATTTTTTAAGGAAATAGTGAAATGAAAGCTATGGGGTAAAAATTAAAAGTGTCTTCATTAAAAGTAATTTATATTTAGGGGAAATCATGCATAATCTTTACATGTGTAGTTTTCTATGTTCTTTAATTTATTACTAATCTCCCCCAAAAAATCACATTTTTCTTACAAATAATTTTTTGGTTCTGTAGTATATTGTTGATCAATTTTGCCAAATTAAAAGACATTGCCAATTGAAAAAAGTGTCCCCAAATGCTTTTATTACTGTTTGTGAACAATAGCAGGAATAATGTCCACTATTGACTATTTTTCACTGCACTTGGCAATGCCTTGATTTGACGAAATTGGTCAATGGGTATATTGCACTGGTATCAATTATTTAAAATTGAATTTAGTCTGAATCTTGCTCTCAGTGGTGCAGCAGTCCATGGCAAGCCAAGGCTTACTGTGCCTATCTCAATTTTCATGAGTCTGGGCAGTGAGATGCATCAGCAGATGTTCTGGGGGTCAGTTTGACGCAAACAATTATTGTTTGTGGTTAGTTTGACGCAAGAGAAGAACCAGATTCTTTGTGAATGGATAAATTATATGCAGGTATACAGCTTTCCAACAAATTAGAGAAGCGTTTTCTTAAAATAGATACCAATTCCGAAAGGAGCATGAAATTTCAAAAATAAATTTCAAAAAAATTTCAATTTTTTTCTTTGATCATGCATATCAGGTTATCGTGACATTTACAAGTAACTGACCAACCAACCTTCTCGTAAAAACTTATCTCTTACTTTATGGTGCCAAAAGATAAATCAAGTGAAATTGTACCTTCAAGTGATGAAAACGATTTTGAACTTATTCATCACAGGAAGATGAGAGCTTTGGATTACGACGAGTAGCGTGAATTATGTATGTGCATTTTGAAAATTTCTCCATATATACAATGAGAAACTGAATGTTTTAAAAATGTTTCCATGTGTAATTTAACTATTTTTTTTGTTTGTTATAAAGGTACTTTCTCATAAATTTCGTAAATGATTAGAATATTTTCTAAGTGTAACTTTTTTTATGAAGTCCCTCTCCGCTACATTAAAAAAATTTTCTGCGGTATTTCAACGCAATTTTTTGTTATATGCAAAAATTCATGAAATTTTTGAATATTTTTGTGTGTTTTTTTATGTGGTTCCTATTTACTACACAAAAACAGGTTTTACTATATTTCTTTATTTTTACTTGTTATTAAATATATGTATTGTTTATTATAGCTAATTGCATTTAATAAGTTGACTATTTCAATTTATATTTCAATATTTTATGAAATCTCATTTTGCAACAGATATATTGTTAAAAATTTTAAAAGTGGGTTAAGAGTTCAGGGCTTCTTCCATTTTTAAGACTTAAAATGTTTTAACCTATGTTGAATTGAGTCAATCAATAGAATTAATAAGATTTCATTGACAAATTAGTATTAAAAATAATTATTACTAATTTTGATCAAAGTTTATTCTAATTTTCATGTTCTCTATACAATAATTGTTTGGAAATTCATTTTGATGGTTTTTGAGGATTTAGGTTCTAGTTATTAGTTTCATATGTGTAATAGACAGTTTTTTTTAAGTAAGATTTTATATATTACTATAGTTTGCATGAAATATGTCTGAATTTTCAGAGGAAAATTTTCCAAACATATTTTTAAAGAGCTGGTATTAGTTTTTTTCTTCCAGGAATCAATCATGTTTGTATTTTATGTTAATATTTAATTTTGTTTCTGACTTTATTATTTGTTTTTAGGTAACCGTGTAAAATAAAATTGAAAAATGAGTATCGCTGAAGAAGCTATGCTTGCAATCTTTTCACCTCAGGTGATATTTATTACTATTGCCTGCACAGTTGTACCCTTATTTATTTACTTGATTTATAAGTTCAGCATTAAAGAAAAATCTTTTGAAGAAGTACTAGAAGAGCAGAAAAGACGTAGTCAAGAAGAAGCATTACGTCAAAAAACTGATAAGACAAAGAAGGAAAAGAAATTCAAAAGGAATTGGGTTAAGAGAAAAGAAAAGGTAGAAACTGAAACTGTTTCCGAGACTCCACCTGTTGTGGAGAAGAAAGAAATACCACAGATTGAAATTATTGAGCCAGTTGAAGTTAAAACTCCTAAACAGAAGAATAAGAAGTCAGCCAATCAGAATGTTGAAAATCATGTTGAGAAACCGAAGAAGGCAGAGGTTGCTGTTGGAGCAGAAAAGCAAGACAAAAGGAAAGATTCTGCAAAAGAAGTTGATAAGGTAAAATCTGCAGTAAAGCCTGCAAAGCTTGAAAAGGAAAATGACAAAGCAAAAACTGTTACTAAATCTACTGAAATTAAACCTAAATCTGAAGTAACTGTTGAGAAATCGCCTCCCACTGTTCCTCCTCCTCAAGCTGTTTCCGTTCCTGCTACTACTGCAAACAAGAAGAAAAAGAAAGACCAAGTTGAGAAAGGTATATTTTTCTAAAATATATTGATGTAGAAGATTTAAAATGTTTTATTTTTTAAACACATCATTTTTTAAAATATGAATTAACTTGAAAAGAGATTTTGTACATGTTTTTTTTTATGATAGAATGCCGATAATATATTTTGGTGTCATTGATAATTTTGTTTGATTGTACAAGCTAGTTTCATAAGGATTTTTTTCCTTTATGCAAAAAATACAATTTTGGCTTAGAACCTATTATAGGCTGCCCCTTGGTGAGAATAGTGATTTTTTTGACAACCTCTAGAATAGTTCCAAACTATTGATTAGTATTAATATTTAATGAGAATTTATCATTATATCAAAACCCAATACATTTTAACAATGCAAAATACCAATTTTAATGGGTTTTTTTTAAAAATTATTGGACTTAAACAAATTTTAAGATCTTTTTACAATGTGCAAATGAATTATAACCATATTTTTAAAAACTTACTTTTGACAAACCCTTAAATTGTGTTGACCACCAATTACCAGAGAATTTCTAACCTCACAGAGTTATAGTTGAGAGAGAGCCAAAAAATTAGGCAGAAGTTAATCTGTTTTGCAAAATCTTTTTATAAAAAGAACTACATTTTTCTGTAGAATCCAAAAACTATGAGCTTGAAAACAAAAAATAGTGTAAAAGTATATGAACACTAATTGGACAGGAGTAAATAATTATGAATAAAGCAGATGTTCTGTTTTAAAAATGTTAATTTCATACCATAAATAAGCATTTTATAGTTGAAAATTTTAATGTGTCATTCTACTGATATTCATAAAAAAAATATATTAAACTGATTTTGAGGAGAGGTAAAAATTTTTATAAGAAACTAGCTGCATGGCCTGGTGTTGCACAGGCTTTCTCTTTCTTTCATGATGCCAGGGCATTTCTGTCTGTTTGTATGCGGACAATGTGAGTGATTTCTATAATTATGTCATAAATCTTTTAGTTTCTGTAATTACTGATTCTAGCTGCATGGCCTGGTGTTGCACAGACTTTCTCTATTTTTATAAATATTCCCTTCTTAATATCAGCACCTCCAGAAGCAAAAGTGATTTCTTAATGGGGGGGCCATTAAAATTCCCTTTTTTGAAATCTTTTTGTCTTTGCTCTGTTGTACGGGTTTCTTCCCCTTCCATTTAGCCCAGTGTTGCACAGGCTTTTATCAAATGCATATGTCTTTTAATCCCCATGAGAATTTCCTCTTTCTCTCATGATGCTAGCTCTTCTCTGTGTGCGGATGTGAGTGATTTCTGTAATTATTTCATTAAAAATTGGAACAAATTTGTACTGTTTATTATAAGTGAAATTTTAGAAAATCATATGCATATTGTTTTTTATATTTATTTTTCTTTGTTCAAAGATGCTGTACCTTTAACTGTAAGCAAGTTGCTGTCACTAATCAAAGATACTGATTTAGATACAGATGAAATTCAGCATCTGATTGATATTTTATTAAATAAGCAAAAGGATGCATCTGGTTGGACTAAAGTAAGTTTTGCTGTTCTTGTTCTTTTTCCTCTTGAGTTTTTAAAATTTAAATAGAAAATCTTTTAAATTCTCCTAATACTTCATTATTATTTAGGATTCATCTTGTAAAATTTCTTGTTATTTATCTATGAAAAGAAAAATTAAACTTAATTGAGCCTTGAAATTAGTTTTAAAAAATTAAGTGACTTCTTTTGTAGAATGATGAGAACCATTTTTGACTTGTATATGTCCAAGATATCTGTCACTTTTCCTGTAATGCAGTGGAATTGTGACATGATGCAAATTAGTAATAAATCTTAGTTTTTTTTTTCTTGTTTAGGTTTTTTCAAACATGTGCTATTCTTACCATTCTAAAGGGGGAGGGGGAATTAAGTTGTATCTACTATATGTGCTGTGTAATAATGATTAAATGATATAAAATACATCCTTATTCTGTATATTATTTATTTTGTAACTGTTCAATTTATCAAAAAATTGTTTTAAATATCAGAATGTTTGTTAAAAATTTATATGTAGTGTTTTAATTATTGCTTATGATAATTGCCACCAATTTTGAACTCATGTAGCAAGGAATCATTAATAATTTTGTGAATTGAAAGGATAGGAAATTTAATTGAAATAACTTTTAATAAAGTTTTTATTTCCTATTAATTTTGTCAATACTTTTTTATCAAAATTAGTTTTGCTTTCAGCCCAATGATCAGCTTGCTGATACCAAAAGAAATCTTCACGAGAAAGAACAGCAGTTGGATCTTGAGTTGCGACAAAACCAAGCTGTTGTATCAAAACTTAAAGATTTGAGAGATGAATATAATGCATTGAAGACAAAATATTCCTCATTAGAAAAATCAAGTCAAGAGAAAATTAATAAACAACAACAAGAAATTCAAGGTTTTAATAATCGTTTAAAACAAGTGCAAGAACAGTTTACTGCTGAAAAAGAGAAATGCACTCAGGTTAGCTTTTCACCTTTTTCTTGAAATGAATTCTTTTTAAAATGTAATAATTTTTGTGATAAATTATTCTTTCGTTATGCACAACAATGTGTTGTCCTTCTATTTACAAGTCTGAATTTTTAGGCAATAGTAATGCTATTTGAATTATGAATATTTGGTGTGACACAACTTTACTTCATTTAAACAAAAAATAGTGTATATTTCTTATGTATTTATTATAATTTTTTGCAGTTGGGAAAAAAGCTGATTGAATTATTGTCAAAAATTGAAATAAAAAGTTTTATTTTTATCATTTTAATTTTTGTGTATCAATGATTTTCTTTAAGTAAAGTCTAAAATGTAATTTTCTGAAAAAAATTAGTTTTAAAATATTTAAAATTTTTTATCTATTTTAAAAATAAAGAATATACTCCTTTAATCTGATATATCATATAAATTTGAACTCAACGGAATTACATTGCAGTCAATTAACCTTGGCTTTAAAATATTTGTTTGTTTTTTTATATACACCTTTTAATTCTGCTATTATATCTTGGAATTTAAATGTAATTATGTGTTTAAAATTTGAATGTATGAAGTACAGAATTTTAGTAAATTTGATTCATAGCATATATTGAACTACTTAATGTACAATTTCAAAAGTATTGTATGTTATACTTTTGGATTAGTTAAATATACAGATTATGTAATTTTATTTGAAATTTTTAGATATGTGTGTGTATTAGTTTAAAGCACATATTAAGTATGTGTATATATTATGTAATGAAATCTTTTTTCTTTTTATTAGCTTGAAAAACAAGTTGATCAAAAAGTTACTACTGCTTTAAAAACTGTTCAGGATGAAAAGGCTAAACTTCAGCAGAAGCTTGAAAAACTTGAGACTGAGTAAGTAATAGTTTTATAGACCATATTTGTATAACTACCCATTAAATTTTACTTTGATGGTACATTTATGAATGTTAATGAGTTAATTGCTGTTTTTGTTAACCTTTTGAAGACGGCGGGTTTTGAGAGAAAAAGTTGCTTAAGGACGGCACTTTCAGCTGTGTTGGCTACCCCCTTTTTGGTCATTGACAGATGCTACCATATAACGGCGGACAAAAGAAGCAAAATAGTAATTGGCCTCCCGCTGATCAATGGCGATTTTCACTGCTTAGAGAGTCCCTAAATACAAAGATTCTCCCTTTCTTAGGAAAACAGGTTTTCTTGAAAAATCCAATGTTAAAATTAGTGATGATTTCAGATCAAGAAATTTCGGGAAATTTATTTATTTTTAAAAAAGAAATTTCCTAACAATTTAAACTATATTCCATCTGGATTTCTTTTTCAGTATTATTAAGAGCATTGAGAGAAATAGCGTAAAACAAAGATAACAATAAGAATCATTGCATAAAAAAAATTAAACGTTTATTTCATTGTAAACAAAGGTGCAATAAACTAAACCAAATTTAATTGATTTTACTCAAGTAAAATGTATTTATATTTTGATAAAATATAAATATCATTTACTGATATTTCAGTAAATTCATAAAAATAGAGGAAATGTTATAAATTTATTTTTCATTTCTTTAAATGCATGAATTTGATACACATAAACTTAATTTATGCTGGTGTTAAAACTTAAAATAATCAAAGTAGAAATAAGAAATAAATAATAATATTCCTTATAAATTACAGGTAATTTTAATCAATAACATAAAAGAAAAAGCAAAGTGTGAGAGCTTATCTCTTTATGTCATAACGTAAAATTCAGATTTTCGATAATGAACTATTCTAAACTAGTTTATTACTCTGAAGATTTTTAAGTTTTTAATAAAAATATCTGTTTTGAGAATTGTGCATAACTCTTTAATCAAGAAGATTAATACGTTACTTATGTGTAGTTTTAAAAACTTGATAAGATTTCGCAACTTGTGTATACCAATAGACATATCGCTACAAATCAGCAATGATTTTTTGGGAACTGCACTGTTACTCAATTTATAATTGTTTTTCTCTTTCCGAAATGCTAGCAAAATGCATAATACTCTTAAGAAATTTCTTATATAATTTCCGTAAAGAAATGCTAGATTTGAAGCATAATTGTCATTTTTTATTCCTTCTGTAATTTATTCTATTTTGATACATAAGAATTCATAACACTTATTGAATCCTAAGTTTAAATCTGAATTTCATTAACAAACTTTGTTCAAAAATTAAATTTTCATTTTCCTTTTATGCAATTCTTCCTATGCATGCTGTAAATTATGATAAATCATTTAATGAGTGAGTGAGTAAACGAATATTAATGTCACATTGTTCAGCTACTTGAGGGCTTTTGGTGACGAACCTCGTAATTTTGAACCGTGGTCAAGTGATGAAGACGACACCTGAGTTAGCACTCCCTCTCTTAACTACCACACCAACGGGAGGACGTTTAAGCTCTCGACAGATTTAAAGTGCACCACTCCCCTACAACCTAGACCACTAGGCTACCGTGACTACAAAAATCATTTATTGTGTGTGGCAAATAAATGTAATAAATAACCTAATCACCAAATGGTTTTTTTTAAAAAATGATCGTGATTAGGGGTTTTATCATGTTGTAGAGCTGATACGCATTAAATCAAAACTCTTACGATGCCATGGTGTGGAAATTAGAAGTTTGGGTTCTAGCTCGGTTATCGGTCTTGTTACTGGATCGTCATTTAAATTACGAGGTCCGTCTTATT
Source organism: Trichonephila clavata (assembly GCA_019973975.1). Classification (NCBI taxonomy): domain Eukaryota; kingdom Metazoa; phylum Arthropoda; class Arachnida; order Araneae; family Nephilidae; genus Trichonephila; species Trichonephila clavata. The sequence goes on along the minus strand of BMAO01008672.1, from coordinate 182,377 downwards.
ACTTTGCCCCTTATGTTACTTGTAAATGAAATATTAATAATTTATAAGTTTACCTATGTGTCCCTTATAATAAATTACTTATATACACAAGAAATTTAAAATTATATTTTTCCAACAATAATAAAATATTTTCATTAGTAAAAGAGAGGAAATGCTTTGAATTTTTAGAATACTTGATAGTAAAACCGCAAACACAAACTGATAAAAAAGACAAAATATTATGACTACAAACATTTTTAAGTTGCCTAGAAGCTTCATGCATTTTAAACTTGTTTATATAAAAATAATATATTATTCTTATGTGTACGTTATTGTTTCTTTAGCTAGTAATGACAGCATACAGGGGCTTCTTATTTTTTTTTCACCTTTCGTACAAAAAAATTATGTCTTTAGCCTTCGGATTATCCTTACTTTTTATTCAAAATTTCAAAATAATTGCATAATATTGCTTAAGTTATAAGATTACTGCTCTGAGAGAGAGAGATATTTGTGCGATAATGGACTGATTTTTGTATGTGATTTTGTGCATAAGATAGAGCCAACACATTCCTACGAAGTCAACTCTTTTGATCAACATTCAAAATAATTACAAAAATCTTTTCTTCTCAAAGTACAGACTCCTCAGTCGGGTTACAGATTGTAACAATTTTTCTTTTACTTTCTTTGACTTTCTTCAAAAAGAAGGAAGTCTTTATTTTCAAATATATCGCTTTTTTACTCCCTCCCCATGCTTTGTTTGGACAGTCCCCTACTGGGTCTTTTTCACCTTATCTCTCAAAATCTAACACAATATCAGTTCTCGAAACTGTTAGTTTCATTCTCTTGATAACGCACATAAAGTAGAAGTGGGCCTTCTTTTAAGTTGTTCGCATAGTTTCTCTCTATTTATCCTATGGCCAACAATTTAATAGAAAAGGAAATGCATTTTCTAATGCTTTATTTCGACAAGAAGAAGAATAAAGGAAGAATAGTTTTCAGGGTACTTGAAAGCAATCTGGAAGATTTACAAGAAGGCAGATGTGAATTTCTAAGTTTTATTGCACCAAAAAGGCATATGGTAATCAATAACGACCAAAACCTGAAGGGATCAACAATAATCAAGAGGGAGAAGCATTATTTTTCCATATAAAAGCTTTTACAACTTGCTTTTCGTGCTCATTTACAAGAGCCACGTGACTGTATTCAGAGTTTCAAACGTTCAATAGCCTGAGAGCACACCCCAACACTCCTTTCTTATTATGTATGATACTGCAAAGAGTGACTGACTAATAAATAAACGGGGGAAAAAGAAAACGAACAGGGGTTTTTTTACTTCATTATAACTATCTTTTAGACTATGTTCTGATTATATTTATTTTTAAGATGGATTTTAGAGCATTTTGCAAAAATTTTCGTATTATTATTATAAAGAAAACTTACTTTATTTTTTTAAAAAAAAAAACTTATTTTAAGTTCTAAAAATCACGAAATCCAACACTATAGAACTTTTAAAGTATAATATATAACAAAATCAAAAATTTCATTTTTGCTTCTATGGTTTTTGTATAAATCGGGACGTTTTTCTTATGCTGAAGAACACGTAATATTCGTTTTCAACAAATTTGAAAGAAAAAAATATCAGAATTGATAGTTCTTGTTTCGAAGGGACACAACTTTTATACATCAACTGTCATAATAAAAAATCTCGAAGTTAGTATCTTGCATTTTATAAAAAAATTCGAAATACTGAAATGAATAGTTTTAAAAACCTATAACAAATATTTCTATAATTCTTTTGTTGCAAATATATTTTCTTTTTTCGTTTTTTGTTGTTTATACACGATTAAAAAATAGGTTTTTTGGGGGGGGGGATATTTCGATATAAAATTTTAAAGAATTGAAAAATGGTCATGTAAGCATTCAGTTTTTTTGCATTTTTAAAGTTTAAATTCTTCAATTTTAAGTTTCAACTATTATATATCAACCGTTACAATAAGTAAAATTTGAAAGGTATTTCTTGTATTTCACAAATGTATTCGCAAAACTAAAATGTATAATTTTAAAAGTTTATTGCAAAAATCTGTAAGACTCATCTATTTTCACGAAATAAATAATCCAAATTAAATATTGTAGAACAAATTACCTTTTGAAAACTTTTTTGAGAATCTCGATTAGTCCTAATAAATTGAGTATCTATTCAAGCAGTCATAGTAAGAATAGAATATTTTCCAAGCCTTATTTTATTCAAATATTTTTTAGTTTGTGTTCCCTTTTCGAGTTTTTTGTTATTTGAACAGGAATAAAAAAAGATTTGACAATGATTTAATTCTTCAAAGAAAGAATGCAAATAATTTTCATACAAGAATTAGTTGTGTATGCCGTTTCAAAACATAAATTTGTTAGTTTTTAATAATCTAAAAAAAAGATAAATAATTAAATAAATTATTTATTAAGAAATTATTTTTCTGCTCAATTTTGCAAAAAGAAATTGGAATTGTTCAATATATATGATAAGAAAAACTTCAATATAATAATTGTAACACCTTCTTCCTGCGTAAGATTAAATCTGCTAGTGAGGGATAGTCATAAGAGGGAAAACGAGGGAATTCTAGACTAGTGGGAAAGAGAGGGAACTATCCTCCCCCCTATCTGAATACAAAAGAGACCGGTCAAGTGATTGACGTTCCTGGATTTTTATAGACCCTACGGTGATCTGAACGCTGTTAAAGGGGGGAAAGAAGAACTTGGTCGCTACTCCGACCAGCGCCGTCCTTTAAAGGGCTGTTCTTTTTGGTGGCACTATCGACCAGCCGTCCTCTAAAGGTTAATAGTATTAAATTTCACTTTGGGAAAACAAGCTCATGAAAAAAAAATTTGCTTGAAAATTAGCAACTTAAGTATTAAAAATTCAACAGTATTTTGTGTGTTGAATAGTCCCTTGTTTATAAACTTCTTTTTCCATATTTCTAAAGAATTATGGAAAAAAATAGCAATTTTTCAATGCTTCATTTTTTTAATAAAAGTACATATTAAACATTATCAAAATTCTATTTTTAGATCTCGTTCTGGAGTTTCAAAAACTGAGTTGGAGACTATAAAGAAATCTAGAGAAGATCTGCAAAAAGTACACTCCTTATTGGTTGAACAGCATACTCAATTGGTTGGCGCTCACAAAAATGAACTAAAGAATTTGAATGCTCAATTAGCTAGTATTAAAAAACAGTTCGAAGAAGTAAATGCCAAAAATACTACTCTCCAGAAAGATGTTCAATCTTTAAAGGATGCCAAAGCTACTCTTGAATTATCCAAGAAGACGCTGGAAGAAAAACTTAAGAATGAAGAAGTTTGTATACTTTTTATCTGTAAATTTCTTCTCCCTGTAAAATTCTTTTACTTAATTTTTGTTTAGGTAATAGTTCTCAATAGTTTATTCCCTGGTAAATGTTCTTCTTTCTATAAAGTTTTTGAAAATTTAATTTCTGTGTTAAGTAAGTTTTCTGGAACAGGGTTAGTTTCTTGATTTAATAAATTTAAAATGTTTTTAGTTTATAAGTAAAAAAGTCTTCTTTTAAGGTTAATTATTTTTTAAAGTATTACATTATTAGTTTTGTTATTAAATTCTTGGAGTTGCCATTCAACTCAAATACTTTCTGTATTGATTTTGTATCGCTTATGAGTTTGTTTAAGGGGCTTTGTAATGTTAAGCAAAGTAAGCAAATTGTCTCTGAGATATTGAATCTATATTTGATGAATTTTGTATGTTTCTTTTCATGACTGAATCAAAACCCGAATTGAAAATTTCATTGCAAATATTCTTGTTTACTGTAAGATTACAGGTTTTTGTCTTTTTAGGTGTTTTTTACCGATATTAAAATAATTAAATCTTTTCCCCTTTTTTTAGAGACAGACAGTAGGCAATACAACAGTCACTCAATTACAGAATGAAATTAAGAATTTGCAAAAAGAAAACGAAAGACTTTCTGAACAGTTAGTTTCGACTAAGGAACGAGTTGCTGGTGATGGGCAGGAAATTGTTCATCAAAATGGAGAATTGAATGAAAAGGTATCTCAGTTTTTGAAAACATTGTGTAAATTGAATGTTGTAATAATGTTAACAAAGAGTTATTCCTTTCGTGGGCTTATGCAGTGGCATACACAAGGGCAGGATTTGGGGGTTAAAACTCCTCTCCATAGACCAACACATTTTTATTTTTTAACCAGTAGCCCTTATACTGTATCTAGTACAGTGTTAATAAACTAAATTTAATTTCTTCATACTTACACGCTCCTATAATTTCAAGCTGCCTTTTTTAGTTTTGAGGTATATTTGTTGTATAATGCGCACCTCCTTTTTTAGAAAGAAACTTACAAAGTCTAGGTATGCAATACTCTTATGTTTGGAGGTCATTTTTTCGAGGTATTGTCCCTGACTTTTGAAAAAATAGTATACTTTTGTAACTACAACTCATTTAGTTCATAAAGTATTCCATTTCTCCTAAGTAAACAGTATTTTGATACATATTAAAGTCTTAAGTTTTTTATGTACATCTCTTTTTATTTGTACAGCTCTCATTTTTATACCCGGTGTATAATGCACATTCATAAATTTAGAACTTATTTTTGGAGTTCAAAATTCACTTTATACACCAGATTTTACAGTAATTACAATTAAACCTTTTTTTTCTGCCTAGTGTTTCTTTTACAGTTATTTTACTGTACATATACAGTAATACTGTGTGCATATATCATGCACTGATTTTGTTCTTTAACAGATGTTTCAATTTATGAAATCTTGATCTTTATATTTTCCCTTTTGATTTCAGCTTAAAGATGCTGATTTGTTGAAATCTTTGGAAGAGAAAGAAAAACTGTAAGTTAAATTTTGAAAACTATTCTTGTTTTAGAATTAAAAACAAGAAAAATTTATATGTACTTTTTACTTTCACGTAGGCTGAAGGAAAAGGAAATCCAATTACACCAATTTAATGAAGATCTTAGTAAACTAAAAGCTAAAATTGCTCATTTAGATGAAGAAACTGAAATTCAAAAGAAGAAAAACAATGTAAGTGTCTTGAAAATTATCTTTGAAAAGTATTTAACTTTAAGAGTAGATATTGAGATTTTTAATTGCATTCAAGAATTGTAAGATTCAATCCCTGTGTTCACAAAGACTCTGTATATGGGCTGATTAATACTAAACCTGTTGAGGCTTAAAATTCTCATGTTGGCAAGGTGGGGAAGTTTGGAGAGTGGGGTACTAGCTCAGGTCTCAGCTTGGTTACTTGACTGAGTTTCAAAATTACGGAGTCAATTGTCAATATCTCAAATGCAGGGATTCTCAACCATTGTGCTGTGGCACTTTTATGTGCCGCCAAATTTTTTTTTAATTAATCATACTCTTGAGAGAGAAAAGTAAAATCTGTAACCATTTCATTCAGTTTTATAGAAACTAACTAAGGGTATTCATGATGTATTTAACTTATTCCTTCATGAATAGATGGATGTAAAAAAAATTTATTGGTTTCGTAATTCCCTCGTGTACAGTTACTTCTGTATATAAATTAACTTTGAATGAAGAGGAAAAATTAATTTCACTCTGTAACAATTGAGATTTAATTTCAAGACATTCAGAAGAGTCCACTAATTCATTTAGTGTTAAAATTAGAGGCGATTATCTTATCATAGTTAAAAAAAGCTTTAAAAATATTGTTACAACTTTCTACATCTTATTTGGGTGAATTCAGATTTTTAGCATTAACAAATTTTAAAATGGAAAAAAGATCAAGACTTTTAAATGTACATGATGAATTGAGAGTCCCTAAAGCATTTTTACAACCAAATTATCAAAGTTGTCAAGCTGTAATTTTGCATTAACTCTAACACGCAGTGGTATGTCTCTGAAAAGACACTAGATGTCAGCACATGAGAAAAACTCCCTTTTCTGTGAGAAAAATGCATCATTTTAAAAACCTTTTTTAAGCACTCCAAAAAAAGATTTTTTTTAGCAAATAAAAATAGACAAAAATTCAAAGTAATTTATGTTCATTTTTGCTGCATATGCTGTTCATAGCATAACTAATTTTTAGTATGATAAATTATGAAAAGAAGTGCCTCATATAAAGAATTTTTTCGGGTGGTTTCAGACTGTGACCACTGCGCACCTAGAACATGAAAATTGTCCATTTCTTCTCTGGCTTGTAGCACACACGCGCAAGAGATATAGCCCTTTTTTTTTCTTTGACTCAGGCAGTGAAATAACTAATAATTTATGGGGGTTTGCCATTGATTTGGGGGAGGGGTTTATTATTTCAATATTACTGCATAATTTAATAATAAAGAAACAATGGAAAAAAAACCTTTACTGGCTATTGAAGTTGATTTCAATCGCTTATAGTTATATTTTGTGTTTAATATTTAAAAAGTAATTCTAATACTTAATATTGCATATTTTAGTAAATTTATTACAAAATATATAAAGAATATTCTTGCAAATCATATATTCATCCGAGAATTATGTCGTAAGTGTGCAGTGGTACTTCTGTGACTCCCCCCCCCCCCCGAGGGGGGGGGATGTACTGTAATTTTTTTAAAGTTTTTTTCTCTGTTCTTAGGTTCTATACATTGCATTTATAATTTTATTTTGAAAAATTCAGTGAATTTTTTTTTTTTTTGCGCTTCAAAGGGTTAAATGTATTCTTATGATTAATTGTTCAATAAATATTTTTGCCCTCTTTGTCATACATATTATTTTATTTAACATTGAAAATTATCATAAACTGTTTTACATTGTGTATTACAGATAAATAAAATTCTTCCAAACTTATGTTTTTGTTAGTGTGCTGCCAAATTTCAAAATTGTTAAAAGTGTACTGCAACAAAAAAGGTTGAGAATCACTGCTTTAATGTATTTTAATTGACGGATGTACTTTTTGTGAATACACCTTTTTTTGTTAGCATGGGTTTTTTGAGCAATGTATTCAAAGTTTTCCCATGAACTGTGCAAGAAGAAATATATAAAAACAATAAATTTTGAAAAACTGTAAAAAAAGTGATACAGAATTAACTTTGTAGGTTTTTTTCATTTTATATCTATATTACTTTTGATATATTTATATGTGACTGTAGTAATCAAATAATTATGGCTATGAACTAGTGGCTGGCATTTTGTTTGTCAGGTCATGAGTTCAAGTCTTGATGCCACTAAAGATCTATTGTCTCGTAAAATCTTTGAGACTTAAAATCACTGGTGCAGCATGAAAGTTTGGAGAGGGGATGTGAACTCTGGTGTTGTCTGTGACACCTGATCATGGATCAAAATAACATGGTCCATAACCATTAATCTTCATTTTCTTCTTAATGCATTGTTAATAATCAGTCAACATGTGTGGGGTTTTTTTGCGATAAATTTATATAAATTTATCTAAAAGATTAAACTAGACTTAATTGATGTATTTTATCTTTTTTGTAACATTTAACAATTTTAAATTGTGTTAAGAGAATAAGTCATGTGAAAATGAAATAAAAAATTATGTGTATAGTTTTAAAATATATGCAGTAGGATTCAAAAATTCCCGGACTGAGTCTATAACTTAAAAAATATTACCAGTTAAGTTTCTGAAACACATCCTACTTCGAAATAAGACCCTTGAGCAACCACACACTTTCGCCTATAGCTTGTAAAGTTTATCGAAACATTTCTGGGATCCATTTTTAGCCATGTCATTTAATTCAGCCTGCAATGCACTTTTAACTTCGTCTGCAGATTGAAATCGATGATCCTGCAAGTGATGTGCCAGTTCAAGAAATATTCTGGAGTTTAAGGGTATGAAATTGGGAGTAAGAAGGATGTGGCAAAACAGTTGTTTTCATTTTCACTCTATCATTGTTTGAAGCATGTTCAAGTCCTCGTAGCACTCTTTTCCAAGCCAACAGAAAATTTGATATTCTCTGCTAAAAAAAATTCAATTTATTTCTAATCGCCAACTACTAAATGCATCTACCTACAAAATACGATGCCATGGCAGGCCACCGACCACGGAATTTGGGACAAATTTTTTTAGAAAAGGAGAAGAATGCAGTGACACAAAAATGTTATCCTAGTGGCTGTACTGCAAAAAAAATTTCATGTTACAGGCTCATTCCAGGATATTTTGAATCCTGCCTCGTATATTGTATTATATACTGCACATTTTAATTGCTTTCTTTTCCTAGTACATTCCATCTAAAATTCATATTTAGGAATGTTGTTTTTATTTTAGAATTAATGTAACAGATAATTACCATCACAATTTCTCCCTTAGGAATTAAGAGAGAAAAATTGGAAAGCCATGGATGCTTTAAAAGCTGCTGAAGATAGTGCTGAGAAAAAAATAAAAGAAATTCAAGCTGCTGCTGACAAAAAGCTTTCTCAGGTTCAAAAAGAATTTGAACAGAAACTTCAGACTGATGGTAAAAGTGAATCAGGTTCTCAAGAACTGAATGAAAAACTAACAAAAGCAGAAGCAGAGTTAGTAAAAAGATTATCAGACTATAATAGTGAAGTAGAAAAGAATAAAAAATTATCTGCAGAAGTTGAGAGAATAAGTATTGAAAAGAAGACTGCAGAATCTAAACTAGCTCAAATAGAAGAATCTGTAGGGGTAAAGAACATTTTATTATATTTTTTAATATGTTTAGAGCTGTAATTACCAAAAATTGTGTCATACGAGATCATTTTTTAAAAATTTTAAGCAATTGTTTAAAATTTTCTGTCAATATTGTTCAATCAAATAAAAATTGTTTAGGAAAATCAGTTACAGTTTTCAACTCTTATTTGAGCATGATTTTGAAAGGAAAAAATGCTTGATTATTATAATTACAAAATTCAGTTTTTGGAAATTCTACTTCTTTTTAATCAACTCTAAGAGATCTTTTAGTTTTTAAAAATTATTTTATCTTATAAAAATCTAGAGTGATTTCTCTATAATGTATTAATTGAATTTAAAAGTAATCTTTGCTTTTATAGATTAAAGTATTATTATGTTAAAGTGTACAAAATTTCACATTTATTCTAAAGAAGCAAAAAATGATCACCTGAATACATCAAAGTCTAAACAGAAATAAGTAAGATGGCTTTCTGATTAGTATTTTTCTTTATAGGATGTTAATCAAATTGAAGAATGCCTATTAAGAACTAGAGAATGTCTACAGAGGATACATCCCGAAGTTTCCATAGATAGCTCATTGGTAAACTCCATTTATGCTTAAGTTTTCTAACCATTAGTCATATTTTGTATCTGAATTTAAATTTAGTGTAGTATTTTAGTACGTACCCTTAGATTGTGAGCAATTTTACTTTGCTTTTAAAAGTTACTATGTTTTTATAGGGAAAAGATATTTCCTCAATGAATTATCCCAGGAGAAGTCGCACACTTGATACTAATGCTAGTGGTCACACAGGGTGACAGTCACTCCAATCTTTTTTTTATAATTTTTATTGTACATGATAAAAATTGAAATTCTAGTGAATAATTTAATTAAGAGAAGGTATACTTACTTACTTTTAAGGACTCTTCAATCTTTCTTTGATAATTTGTTTTGTTTCAAAAGTGTATGACTTTAATGAAGAACTGAAATCGCAGACACTTTTCACTAACGTTACAGGAATGCAGGCAAAACTGTCATATATTGTTCACGTTATTGTAGTTTTATTGTCCTTAGATAATTGACAAATAGCATGTTGCACTCTTTTTCTTGATTGTGTCTTTTTGACAGGATACACTTGTGGCATTATATATTTTTTGATTGAGTTCTTTTGGTAGCATTTGAAAATCTTCCTTTTGACTCAAACATTTCATGTTAATTTATGTTTACTATCATGATTAATATCCATTATTTCATCAGATTTTTTCCTTGATTGATCGATTTCTTCTTCCAAAATTTCAACTGCATCCAATGGAAATCGCAGATGCCCATTTCTTATTTTATATTCTGTTCATTTACATTTATCAACCATAATAAGTCATACAACACAGCAATAAAACCATAAAGTCGTTCACAGGAGGAAAATGTAGGCTGCTCGTAGAATATATTTTGAAACAAAAGTGGTCGCACAGGGAATTCAGTCACCCCAAGTATTTTTAGATTGTAATAAACGTTTGCAACTCTAAAAAAAAAAAGAGGGAAATATGTGACAAATACATTTTAGTTCCGTGAAGACTGCTATGTAGGTGGATACTGACAAGGTCATTGATAACAAATATAAACAGTTTTCCCTGAGTTAAAGATTTCGTGAGCCTGAGTTGACTCAGTGCACCGACCAGCCTCTATTGGGTTAAAGAATTAAATCATTTTACTTAGATATTAGAATTGTAGCTGCAGTAGCATAGTTATCGTGAACTGATGATCAATTCAATTTCTGTTAAATTGTGAGTTTGAGTCCTTGTGTTATAAAAGATCAACCGTGTAAGGAGGTTGATGCATGTTAAATTTATCATAATTCAAAGTCCTCTCATTGGTGCTGTATAAATATTTAAAGTCATATGCCATCATGGCTGTCATTTGATTATTGCTTAGAATGATAAGGTTTATTGCCAGTAGTGCTCATATCACTGCAGTGTGACATATTAAACTTGAATTGAGTCAAAACATTTGATGTTGTATTGTACACTAAAATATTTTTCATTTTGTTGGAAAATGTTATTACTGTATTTTCCTGTATGTAATCCGCAGCGGCGTAGTATCCGCAAAGCTGTTTTTTCGAGTGCAAAAATAAAAAATGTTGCATAATCTGCAGCAATTTTTACGGTGAATGATCCAAAATGTATACTACTAATAATGTAGTGTCAGGAAGAAAAAATACGCAATATGATTAAAATTATAAGTGATAAATTGTACAGGGGGAAAAAAAACCTTTTTTTTTTTAAAAATCTTTTTCTCTATCAGACATCCATTGCTACCATAATTTCTAAGCTTTCGATTTTAATATCTGTTGTAATTCCGACATCTAAAGGCTGTAATTTTTTTGGCAGTCCTGCAGGTATTAGTTGCTGATGCGGACTTCAGGGCATTTTTAACATTCTCACTGGGATGTGCTTCATCGAATCCATAATTAAAAAGCTCTGGGTCACATTTTTCAAAATTATCCTTGTTCCCCCCCCCCCCTCCAAATTAAATATTTGATTCGTCAACGTTAAACAAGCTTGCAGTTTCCTGATTTCCTACCTCGGTAGCCTTTTCCATAATATACAGTTCAAAATCAGCCGTGTAATTTACACGCTTCTGCTTCAACATGACGATATATGAACTTGAATATTTTCAGGACAAAACAGCTGGATCGCTAGTAGAGACAGAATGCGAAATAACAGATGATCTTTCTAAGGAACTGAATTCGCGTTCTTGAACGTAATTGGACAAATCTGATTGTAGCTAAAATATGTCGACCTAGTCGAAAAAGCTTTCAGTGCCATTTGCTATTTATTTTATGAAACATAAATGGTATTTCTTTCAAAATGGTACGCTTTTCTGATGGAGACTGTTTTTTATTATATTATCCGCGGATTATATACAGGAAAATACGGTAATGTATTAATACTTCATTTTGTATGTCTATATTTTTGCTGTACATCGATAATTCCCCTTTTGTGTGTTAGACTTTCTTTATTGTATTGTATAAAATGCTTAAATAAACTGTATTGTAGTTTTAAATATGACATTTCTGTAGAAACACTATTTGAATGAATACTACAATCAGAAATTGCAAGAAAACTTGTAGGATGATTTTGAAAAGCTCAAATATTTCTATAAAAAAAACTTACAAATATCCTCTTTTTTTTTCCTTCTCTTTCAGCCTCATGAATCATGGGTGGCAGAATTTGAAAAGCAAGTTGATCTTGCTGGAAAAGCCACTTCCTCATCTATTAATGAAACAGAATTAACTAGATTAAAAGATCTATTAGAAAAAAAAGACAAAGAGCTTTCTGCAAAAGAAAAACACTTCTCACAAGTTTTATCAGAAACAGTATGCATTTTTTCAATTTTTTTTTTCCCTTTAAATCAGGTTATTTAAAGTGAATTTATGTAACTGATGGATTCTGAAGTATCTATTAAGATCAATTTATTTTATCAGGATTGATGTAAATTAAACTCATTTAAGTAGCATTATGAGTCTTTTATTTAAGTAGCATTGTGCGGAAATTAGGATCGACAAATCCCATAGGATCTACTTTTGATTAGTATTGGTTTAAAAACTCAAAGGTAACATGAATAATATTTTTGCTCTCCTATAGGGCTTACTGTTTTGGATTAAATATGATTATGTGTCCCCAAATAATTTTTAACTTTTCTATTCTGTTCTTTTTTGTCAGCTGATATATTTTTCTTTCTTTCACTTTGTCTTAATCAAATATACTTCTGCAGCAATTGTTGATGCAGTACGTTTGTGGGTTACTGGTAGATTAGCGAGTACTTTGTGCAAGTTCTCCAAATATATGACCCATGCACCAATGAAATTAACATGATTTAAACTTATAATGCTTGTCACTAGTAACCCGTTATATAATTCTTTAACTTCATTATATAAAACAACTCGAGTAGTGGTTCTCGTTAAGACCTCGTATATATGTTGGGGTAAGGGGGAGATTGTGTGTGTAAAATCATTATGTAAGTTTGACTAGGATTGTTTTTTTTTAAAGTTAAAAATATACTATATTTGGAATTGTGTGATATAATTTAATGACTACTAGAAATATCTTCATGTTTTTAAAAATTTTCATTTATTTTTAAATTTGTTATAGAAATCTAATTTAATGTAGTGCCCACCCCCCTCCCTTTTCTATTCCTTCTCAGGAATTGTAAAATTAATTTTAGTTTGTCTTGTATTTTAATATATCATCATAGTTTATTTAAAAAATAATGAAATGGTTATATTTTTATTATTATTAAAGCTTGTTTTTTTTTATTTTTCAGGAATCTGTGCTTCAATCTCTGCAGCACAGTGCAGAAGAGAAAGAAAATCAGTGGTTAGAAAAGTTAAATGACAAAGAATCACAAATAAAACAGGTAACAATTAATCTGTTTTAAAATTTTATTTTTCAGTTTGATAAAATGTTATAAAGTTATGGGCTTTGTGTTCTTGAGGTTAAAAAATCGACTTCAAAATTAGAAGACAATGATATTGAATTAAAGTAGGATCAATAGGTTATGCGAAAACTAATTTAACCCATTAAATGAGTATATAACTCATATTAAAAACTCGTAGTTAACTCATATAACTAAAGACTTAATCAATTAACCATTTACACGCCAATGTTCCAATAATGGAACATCAATTTTGAAATTTTCTGAAAAATTCAATTTTAGTCATATTGTTCCGTAAAAATTATTTTGAAGACAAAAAATATGAATCAATTTTTTGAAATTGAAGAACTGTTGCTAAAGTAAATTGTGTCTCCTAGAAAAAAATTCTAAATTAGGCATTTTTTTTACTTTTGATCGGGTAAAATTCAAAATTTCATATAAAATTAAAATTGAAAAAAAATATTTTTATTATTTGGTAAAACTATTTAAAAACAATAATTTTAATTATAGACTGCAAAATATTATAAAAAATATCGTTATTTTTTTTACTATCGGGTAAGAAATTTCAATGTTCTTAAAATGGAACATTGGCATGTAAAGGTATACTTTTTAACACAATGCAGTTACTTTGCTTACAGTTCACAGAAAAGGGGGGAAAGATTTCTGAACACTAAAAACCTTAAGTATGAGTCGGAAGAAGATATTTATGACTGTTGACTTTCGTTTCGGCTCCCTCTATCGAGTACCCTCCACCCCACCCTTTCCAATGTTTCTGAACAACCTCAAGTGGATTTCTCAGCTGCAGCAAAACTGCATGTGCATTTGTGGATGGTTAGATGCTGCTTAGATCTTATTTGGAGGAACGTCACAGATAAAGTCTTATATTACTTTCCTATTTTCTGCTTATTTTGTGTTTCGTTAGTGAATATCCAATACCCTGATAAGATGTCACATTCAAAGCCATTCCGAACTGTAGAAGAGGCTTTGGAATATTTTTATACACTATCAGATGGTGAAGAACCTGTTGATATTTGCCAGTTGCCTCCAGAAGAAAGTGGGTGTTTGACTGACGTGTAAGATATTGATGAAGATAATTTTCAGCCTGTTCTACCAGCAGATGTTTGTGGCAAAATCAAAAATTCTACAAACATAGATGTTGATGAAATATCTCATGAAGGCATATTTGATCCTGAAGAACCTTCAACTACTCAAGGAATGTCAAATTTGAAGAGAAAACTCAAGTCAAATGAAAGAAATGCTGAACTTTGTTGGAGGAAAAAGATAAATTTTAACAAAATCTTAAAAACCAGCAACACTGAAAATATATGTGAAAAGTTTCCTGAATTAATTACCTTATCTCCAATTGAAATTTTTCACAAATTCATTCCAATAGAATATCTGCTGCATTTAACAAATATGACAGGATTATATGCAATGCAAAAAGGAGAAGATTTTTCTGTAGATGAAAATGCTGTAGGACAGTTTTTTGGATTACTTTTATTTAGTGGATATCACCAAGTGCCTGGAGAAGATTTATACTGCAGCACACAAGAAGATTTATCAGTCCCGATTGTTTCTACTGTAATACCTAGAAGTAGATTCAGAAAGATGAAAAAATTCTTTCATATTATCGATAATAACAAGTTGACATCTGGAGATAAAATAGGAAAAATTTCTCCTTTTTATTCAGAACTTGAAAAAAATTTTAAGCAGTTCGACATCTTTCATTCTAAACTGAGTATAGATGAGTCGATGGTCCCTTATTACGGTCATCATTCAGCCAAAATGTTTATCAAAGGCAAGCCGATTAGGTTTGGATATAAAATATGGATGTTGTGTTCCAGCAGCGGCTATCCTTACTCTATGAGAATTTATTGTGGAAAAAACCGGAAACAGAATACTCTCCTCTTGGATCTAGAGTAGTGTGGAAACTTTTATCCAGTGTTGAAAATCCCGACAAGCATGAAATATTCTTTGACAATTTTTTTTCATCACATAAACTGTTAACAGAACTGTCTGAAAATAATTTTAAAGCAACTGGCACTATTCGAGATAATCGCACAGGAAGATGCCCTTTGAAATCTCCAAAGGAAGCAAAAAAATAGCAAAGAGGTAATTTCGATTACCGAAGTGACGGACAAGTGTACATTTGCCGTTGGAAAGATAGTGCTGTAGTAACTATAGCATCCAATTATGTAACACATGAGCCTGTCACTCAAACCAAGAGATTTTGCCGTGTCCCAAAAAAAAAATTGATATTTGTCAACCAAATCTTATAAAAATGTACAATGAGGGAATGGGAGGTGTTGATTTACTAGACAGACTTCTTGGAACATATCGACCACTGTTTAGGAACAAAAAATGGTATTGGAATCTATTTAGCAATGCGCTAAACATGGCTGTTGTGGCTGGATGGATATTACATTTACATTTGCACAAAGGTACTAAAACAGAACAATCCCATCTCAATTTCCGTAGAGAAGTAACTTTAAGTTTGCTTTGCATGAAACCAAAAATTCACTCTGTTCCAGGACATCGCGCTCGTAGCTCTAAATCTTTTAGACACTCAGATACGCATTATCTAGTTCCATCAACACAAGGACGTTGTCTGTATGTCAGAAAAACACAACGAAAAAATGCCTTGAGTGCGACAAAAGATTGCATGAGAAATGTTTTCCTAACTACCACGGATAGTAAAAATAGTTTAGGACATAAAAGAAAAACAATATATTTTGTCTTTATTTTTCCTTTTAATCAATTTTGGTAAGTCTCTATTTTTCTAGTATTTTTTTTCTTTGCTTTATTATACTATTAGCTTTGCGAATTTTGATATGAAAGTTATTTGTTTGTCCAACTTATGTTTTCATTTATTGAGTGTGTATTTCCAATAATTGATTGTAATTTTCTGTAAATGTACAAATTCCTGTTTATAAATATATTTTCATAAATTATATTTTCCTTATTTACATTATATTTTCGTATATCATTCATTTTTTAAAATTATATTTAAAAGTTTACTTCAGAGGTGGCGTCAACAGGGGGCAGTCATCGAGGAAACTGCCCCTTCCCCCCCCCCAATCAGGGTACATTTAAAGCTCTGGTATGAAAAAATGATAGATTTCGTTCACACGCAAATTTTTAGTTCTTTTCCCCCATTTTATACTTTTTAGGCCCATTTCAATTTTTGTCAGGTATCATATCCCTCCCCCTACAACAGAGAATGATGACCCCCCACCGTGAGAAAATATTTAGTGCCACCTCTGGTTTTGATAATGCTTCTTAAAAATGTATATAATTAATTTTTGAATTAAAATGTCATTGGTCGTACTTTTAAAAACCATGTTTAAAAACTAAATGGTACCCTTCAATGTTCCATTTTTGAAACATGCTAAAAATCATTAAAAAAAAATTTTTTTCCCCATAGATCTTATATTTCAGTTTTGATTTGATTTTTATCAAAATTTAGTTTGTTACCTTTCAATCATAGTGCGGCATTTAAAAGGTTAATTAGGATTACCTATTTAAATCTGAGTATCAAGAGAGTTTAAAAAAATAAAACAATTATTCATATCATTTGTCTTATTTTTGAAAAGAAAACTGCAATGATAAAGCTTAGAATGTGTATGTTAATATACAGAAGGAAAAAAAAATTTCTGTAACAGAAGGGGAAAAAATGACGCACAAAGAACGAGTTGTCCGATAGAAACAAAAATTGGTGGGTGGAAAGATTATATGCAGAATAGAAAATGATTAAAATTTCAGTTGGATGATTTATTTCAGAGTTATATAGTTACAAAGTGAGCTCAATAAGGTATTGACCCACCTCTAGCCTGGTTGCAAGCTGCCACACTATGATAAAGTACCCTGATGGTCTCCTGCGGTATTTCTTGCCAAATTTGCTCTAATTATCAAGCCAAATCCTGACCATGCTCGATTGGAGAGAGATCTGGCTGTCCAAGGAAGTGTTTGACAAGCTATAAGACAGGTCATTGCAACATGTGTTGTATGTGGTCTGGCATTATCTTGCTGAAAAATAAGGCCAGAGTACTGCAAAAGGAACGGTAGCAAAGCAGAATGTTGTTGACATAATGCTGTGCTGTAAGTGCCTCTAATGATGACCAAAGGGTCAAAATAAATGGCACACTAGACCATAACTGTTGGTTGAGGGCCTGTGTGGCGTGCAATAGCGAAAGCAGGATCAGCACTCTGCCCTGGACGTCTCCAGACACAATTTCGATGATTGTCAGGACAGTTGGAAACCAGATTCGTTGCTAAACACTATACCTCCGCAGTCAGCATGATCCCAACCTGATCAGGCCAAGCACCACTGTAATCTGGCTTGACAATGGGCAGGCGTGAGTGGCAGGTGGCGTAGCGGTCAGTACGAGTGTAAATGTTGCTCTATCAGCTGTCTGTGAATGGTCATTGTGGACATTCGTGTGCGGGTCTCACGTTTGATCCTTGATAACAATGAATCAGGTGCTGTGACAGCTGATCTGACAATCAATCTATCCTCCTGATCTGTTGCAGCCCTAGGTCGACCGCTACCATCATGACGCTGAAATCTGCTATTGTCCACCCATTCTTGCCGGCATCTTTTAATAGCTGCATCGCATCTACCCATATGATGAGCAATTCTCTGATTTGCCCAACCTGCCTCTTTCAATCCAATGATATGACCTCTCTGACAGAAGTTTGTAAGGAGCTCGAATCCTGCATCGAGGCATTTTTTCAGTCGTTGAAAGGTATTCTAAATCGCAATGCTATAGAAATTTTGACCATCTGATTGAGAATCGCTTCTTATAATCACTTGCTGAGTGTGCAGTTCCGATGCGCTGCAGCTCTCACTATTCATTTAATGGACAACAAATTTTAATCATTTGCATGTTTGGTACAAATGTCTTTGCATAAGAAATTTCATTAGAATTGTACAACTCCTTTTTGGTGCATCATTTTGTTTTTTTTGTTATAGAGTGTAGATTTTGAAAATTAAAAACTGAAGCAAAATATTTTACTGTTCATAAGATAAGAATGAAGGAATCTATTAGCCAAATTTAAAATGTAAGGATATATTATGTAAAAAATAATTTTGATTTGTCTCATAAAAAAAGTTGCTTTTTCTCCCGATATCATTTTTACAATCAAAAATTAAAAACTAAAATAATTTGATTCTAGTTTGATATATTTTTGTTATTGAATAAAGTTTTGTAATATAAGTTTCTGTATGTTTGAAAAATCAGTTTTAATAACTTATTATACATTTTTTTTTTCTTTTGACAGTAAGAAATGTTAATTTAGGTCTGGTATTTAGTTTTGACCTCTGTTGTTGAATTTAAATTTGGAGAAATAATTTTTAAGAGAAAGGAGATAATTTCACTTTTGAAGTTGAATGGAAAATGTTAAGGTATTAGAAACATTTTCTTGTATAAAAATGCGAAAAACTGAAAGTTTAAAGTTCACCATGTTACAGTCATTAATTTTAAGATGTTGCATATTAATGATATTTATTTTCTTTGTAGCTTATATCTGAAAGGGACTCTTTATCTGCTGAAAAAGAAGAACTTCAATCTACATTCCAACAGATAGGCCAATTGGAAGAGGTAATTTGGTGTTTTGAGCAAATTAATTTTTATTCTGACTTATTTTGTCATTTAATGTTGAATGATTATCTTGCTGAGATTTTCTGAGTTTAACTTTTATTTGAAAGCTGTTTGCGTAGTTTCCACATCTTTATACATTTCATAGTTTTTCTAGCCTAATTCTGAGGTGATTCTAATTCCACAGTGCTCATACTGTATATATTTTCAAATCTTCTATTCATGTAAGTGTAAAAATTCTTGGAAAAGTTTTTAACTGGGTTACTACACCTTTATAAACTCCTCTGTAGTTAATTTCTGTTTACAGAAAGTGTTCTTAACCTCATGTCTGTGCCATTGTGCTCTCAAAGCTATTTTTGTGCATCCGCGGCTGTCAGGTATATACACTGAAGTGCCACTGAATTACCTACCTAGTAATGAGTTAAACCTCCTCTGGCCTTGATAGTGGCTGCCACACAATGAGGCATAGATTCAACAAATTTCTCGAAATGTTCCATGGGAATGACTTGCCAAATATTGGCTAAAGCTTTCCATAATTCAGTAAGGTTCTTTGGTGCTGTGTGATAACCCTTCATGCTTTGTTCCAAAACATCTCAAAGATGCTCAATGGGATTTAAGTTTGGGCTTCTAGGTGGCCAATTTAGGACAGAAAAGTCAGAGAGATGCACATTCAACCAGCCAGGGACCAACCAGGACTTGTGAGAAGTACAGTTGTCTTGCTGGAAAACTCTCATTACTGTGCTGGTAACAGAACTGCATAAATGGATGCAGGTGATCACCCAGCAACTCTATGTAACAAATTGCATTGAGGGAGGTTGGTACACCCACCAAAGATTTCAAACAGTTCAATGAAAAAACACCCCATGGTCTTATACAGTTCCGACCTAGCCAGCAGGATCTATGGCTTCATGGACCTGACTCCATATTCTCAGCCTCCCGTCGGCGTTAAGTAGTCGGAACCGAGACTCATCACTCCATGCTACTCGTTTCCAATCCTCTACATTCTAGCCTATGTTCTCTCTTGCCCAGGCAAGATGTGCAGCTCGAATGTGAGCAATATTACTCTTGTGGGTCGATGGCTCTCGAAACCCATATGGTGAAGCAAGTGTTGCACAGTCTGATAACTGACACTGTCATTCAAGTGGATGGCAATTTGAGCTAATGTTTGGCTTCACTGGCTACGTACAATATGCCCGAGCCATCTTTCTTCATGCACTGTCAAGGCTAATTGTCCTTTGCAGGTTACCTGATTTGCTAGTTTTTTGTCCACCATTCATGTATTTTTATTATACTCTTGACACAGTTGATCTTGAAAATCCTAGCTCTAACAGCTTTGGAAATTGAATGACTTGTGCATTGTGTGCCTATGACTTTCCTGCGATCTAAGGCGTATAAATCAGGCAGTTTACCTATAGTGGCAATTCCAACAACTTATTCAGAACATCCACAGTATGCACTGTATATGCAGTGACTACCTCACTTACGTATAAATGATGTGCAGCATTGCACAAATTGCATAGCCCTTGCAATCCCTGATTCAGTGGCACTTCTGTGTACTATATCAATATCAATTGTGCCAACCTGCAGCCCGTCACAATTTGTGTGGCTACGAGATTTATCATACTTTTAAAAATAAAATATAAGCCATAAAATTTCTGTACTGGCAATACTGTTTTGCTTCATTTTTTGTGAACCCATTTAACCCTCAAATTAATATTTCTGAAGTTGCCGATTCCATTTGGAAAATCATTCAGGAAGAAGCATCTTCAGTTGAAGACGAGATTTTAAATATTCAGACTGATATTGTATTAAAATTGTGCGGACTAAAGGAAAATACTTTAAATCTAACTGAAGATTTTAAAAAATATCCCCTTTCGAAAAAGCTTACTAATTAAAATAGTGTTTTGATCCCACATATTTATGTGAATCGTTGTTTTCAATTATGAACACAATTAAATCAAAAATCAGACCTGGACTTAATGTTAGCTATCTCGAAGATGCTTTAAGATTGGAAATATCATCTTATATGCCTGACTTTGAAAAATTAGTTGATATTATCCCATGCCAAAAATCTCATTAAATGTAACTATTTTGAATTTTTTGTTACCTTTTTAGTGTAGGATATTGTTTATGATTGCAATAAAATAAAGAAATATTAAGAATTAATACTTTTTTTTAATTGTGCATGCCATCAATTTCCTGTTTGTCAGTTGTATCCAGACAGGGAATAATCCCTGATCTGCAGTATAATTCCATATTGATAAAAATTGTATTATCATTATTATTTATTATATTAAGGTTTCATTACACTTTATGAAGAAATAAGGAACAATCATTATACAATGTTGAAATTGTGAAGTATTCCTGTACTTTATTCTGGCTTGATTAGCATACCTCAGTGTGCTACTAGTTACAATTAGGATTGATCAATTTTTTCTTCTAATATGATCTATATTGTATCTCCTATATTACTTATACAAAAGGGATTTTTAATTTTATTTTATAGTAAAAATCTGTGTGCATTAATTGGAGTGTTTCTAAATTTAAAGACAATATGATTTTAAAAAGTTATGTTAATTAACTCATGTTATATTGTTTACATGCCATTGTCATTTAAATTCGTAATTTTTGTTTCTTTAGAAGTGCTCCAAGTTTTTTTAGTTCTGTTTATGACAATTAAAGAAAATGTAAAATTGTTCGGTAATACCTTGACTTAACATGAACCTGGAGTTACAGGATTTAAAATTTCATTAATTTGTCTTTTGTTCGGAAAAAATGGGGAAATTGTTATTGTGATTGAAGAAGTTGTTGATCTTGCCAGGCAAATAAATTTAGAAGTGGATAGAGATGACATTCATGAATTGCTGGATTCCTGCAATCAGGAGTTGATAATTGATGAGTGCATACAAATGCATGAGCAAGGCATTGAAGAATTTGTCTTTAGAACTTCAATCAAAAGATCGAATGATGTTTGGGAATTCGACGGAAGGTCTTAATTAAATTGAAAAGGGGTTATATACAAATTTTAGACTCCAACAACGAGCATATTTTTTCAGCAAAACAATGAATAAAAAAACTATTAAGATGCTCCAAGAAATTTTGCAAGAGAAAAAAAAATCTTTGAGTCAGCAGATTACTTTGTTAGATTTTATGAAACCTTCTACATCAAAATAACTTCAGTTGTCGATTTTGTATTTGTGTTATCTAAGATTGTATCAAACATTTCTTTTCTAAATTATTATCTTTCATCTTCGGCCTCAACTAAAAATAATTTATATGTGTTTATATGTGAAATCATATCTCCAACTTCCCCAAATTTGATTTATGTGGTTATTTTTCAGTTAGTTCTGGGTTTTTGTTGTACTAAAATTTTTCTTGCATGTGTGAAAGTGTTTTATCTGTGAAAAATGAATGTTAAATGTTAATGAATGTTAATGAAATGTTAAATGAAAAATGATTTATTATACATATGATAATGTTTGGGTGCTTGAAATATTTTATTGCATTTTTCTTTTGAAACATTTTTTGTTTTAAATTGAATGTAAATGGATGTTCTGTAACTTTTTGCAAGTATTTAATTTTTATGATGCGTTAAAAGTAAAGTTTATTAAGTAGTTTTTATCTTAATTATTTCATTTCAAATTTTACTTTAAAGCTTACAATTCTTGTATTTAAAAAGTCAAATTCAATTTCAATATTAAAGTTTCACCAATGAAATGCTTTGTATCAGTTTTCTCACTTCATTGTTTATTTTTATATTATGTATAGTTTGATTCTATTGCTCTTTGCTGTGATATTGCTTATTTTTTTGTAATTGCTTATAATACTCAAAACATCTTAATCATATCAACAATATTTTAGCTGCAAGAAAAACTGAAAGAATTACAAAGCACTCTGGAAAGTGCTGAAAATGAAAAGTCACATGCAGAGCAAAAATATGAAGAGGTATGTGAAACAAATTTGGTTAAATTTAATAAATTTTGTTTTAAGTTTTTGCACTTCATAATGTATGGGTTTTTTAGTACACTTTTAACTATTGTGTGTTCTTGTACTTTAACAGTCTCTATTGTTTAGCATTCTTGTTATTTTTTATTCTGAAAATAGAATGACAAGATAAAATTAAACTTTTATGTTTGTGATTCAAGCATTAATCCTTTAGGCTGCAATTTGTATGTTGAGTTATGAAATCCACTCACTGTAATAAACGGTTTATAGAAAAACATGTTTACTTGCTGAAATAAATACTTTTAATTATATTTTAATAACACTGGTAATAAAATTGCATTAGCTTTGCACATAACAAAATATGCAAAGCAAACTTAATTAAAAGTCCAAATCAAAGCACTTTGTTATAATTCAGTGTTAACAATTGCAATTGTAGATATTTTGTTGTTGTTGCTTATCCACTTGTTTATTTTTGTTATTAGAAATAATTTATAAAACTTTTGTGTTGAAATTGTTAGTATTTTATTTATTTTTCAGGTACATAAAAATTGTATAAACCTTAGGGACCAATTAGAAAACAAAGAAAAACTTATTCAAGAGCTTCAAAAAGAAAAGAATAGTGTTGAACATTTAAGACAGGTAAGTTTTGTTGTTGAACTTGTGAATTGCAAATCTTTGAAAACTTAACACTTAGTGAGAGTGAAGTAATTTTTACTGGTAAATTCTATGAGGATTAGTTTAAAAGTTAAGTTAGTAATTTCCTTTTAAATGATTAATATATAAATCATACTTTTAAAATTTTGAATATTCTTTCTTTTCTCTAACATTGCTGCTTCATTTTATGTTATTTTCAAAATTAAATTATTTCAGGAAATTGAAGATTTGAAATCTAAACTAGATAAAGAAAAGAAAATAAGCAAAGATTTTTCATCACAAATGATTCGATTGAATTCCTTAGTCAAAATCGGGCAAGATTCTCTTGTTGCAGAGCAAGAAATGGTGAAGAAACTAAAAAGCCAGCTTGAAGCTACTCAGGTAAAAACTAAATATGTATGATGACTTGAAAAACTTTTTACTATAACTGTCGTGTTAGGTTTTAAAAGCAAATTTTATTTAATTTTTTAGCTAATTTCTACATATTAGTTTTTCAAATGAAAATTTAAATTTCAAGTCAAAACAATTTTAAATAATGCTAAGTTTTTAATAAAGTTCAAAGGTTGAAGGATCTTTTTAATCAATTTCTTCCCAAATGCATGAAATTTTCTCTTCAACATGTATTTTCTTGTGTATATTTATTGAATTTTTTTTTATAGAAATAAGTATAAAATAATTCTTTGCATTTATTTTTTACTACTTAGTATTTCTGATTTTCTGGAAAGTGACCCTATTTCTAGATGTGTTGTATGTAATTCAAACTTTGGTTAAAATTAAAGTTCAGTTTTTGGATGGAATTTAACATAATTTTGTTTTTTTAGTTTAAATTTTGGTAGTTCTTTTTGAAGATCTTTAAGAGGAGATCATCTTTCTTCTAATCATCTGGAATAGAAGCATAACTTTGCCAGAAATTTACATGGTTTTATATCATCGTGCACTTTGATCATGTTCATTTGTATGTCTGTTATACAACAGTGAAATTTTTTAAAAAGGTTATTAGAACCAGAAGCTTTTTTATAATGAAAAAAATTAACATTATTAACTAAACAAAGTTTACTATTACTTTTTGGCTCATTTTGTGTTTGTAAAATTTAATGCTACATAACTAAATGCACAACATTCACTCTTACAGTCAATATTATTGATAGTCAAGTTTGTTGTAAAAATTACATATTAAAGACAAATTAAGTCTGTACAGTTTAATCTTTGTACATAATGTGAAAAAGGCTTTGTGTGTACTCAGTTGTATGTACTGTATTAAAAGAAATACAATCCGGGGTTTTACTTGATAAGAAAAAATTATTTGCAGTTGTTAGTGTAGATGGTAGTAAATTGCATTGATCACTAGTTGAAAAGAAGTGAATGTATGTGAGCTCTTTATAGTTCTACATTTCCTAATATTATTTGTTTTCATCATTGTTTAGATAATTCTGTATTTAATTTTTGAAACTAATTTCAAGTTATATTTATTTATAACATATATGGAATAATTTATTTCCTTAATAGGTTGCTGCTACCAATGGAGGTACAACAGTATCAAAACCTATAGCTGTTGAGGTATAAATTTTTTTCTTTTTTGCTTTCATATTGTTCTCTTTTCCCATTCTTTGTTTGAACTAATGACTTATACTGAAATAACATACGTAAAATTCTATCTGATGATTTTCACGTTGTCACTCATTATGGGAAGGGAAGTTTTAAAACATTTTTTAGATTTTTAAACTTTCTATATTTTGTCATTTTAGTGGTAAACTATGAGTTAAATGCTTCTCTTTTGTTGTAAAAAGCAAGCATAATTTTATTTTTTCTTGACTCATTCATCATCAGCTAAAGATTTGAGTATACATTCTTGGTACTATATTTTAGACTTTTGCTTGCATAGGATGTTTTCTTATAAAATGTTATATGGAACTTTTTACTTATATTTAAGATGTGTAAATTAGACAATTCAATAGTGATAAATATATTTTTTTTCTGAGATTTATGTGATAGGTTAAAAAGATGTTAAAAATTTGTGTGAAGAAAGTTAAATTACTTTTAAGTAGTTAATTTAGTTGGGGGTATAGTAGAGAAAATGAGTGATAACATTATAACATTTAACCACCTCTGTTTAACACTGGCCTACCCATATTCTTCCAGTCTCAACCAAAGAAAAAGAGTTCTGAGAAATCAAAAAATAAAACGGTAAGAATTTGCACTAAAACGTTGCTAGATTCCTTCCACATAAACTAGCATGATTCAAATCCTGCATGTTATATCCTCAATATCTATTGAGAACATACTTTTCTATACCATTGCCCCCTCTAATTGTGTTTGTTTCTACCTCTTTGCTTCCTAGGGAAGGCACAAAATGACAGGTATGTTCATTTTTGCCTCAACTTGTGCATGCATTTCCTTCCTATTTCAACTTGGTGATGGTCTAATTACTTCTCGATTGGTTGTGGGATATCTTTATATGGGAAAATTTCTCTTTTGTACTTGTTTTGTATATACATAGTAGGATTCAAAAGTTCCCTGATTGAGTCTATAACTTAAAAAATATTACCAATGAAATTTCTCAAACACATCCTCCGTCAAAATAAGACCTTGAGTAATAACAGACTTTTGCCATGGCTTGTAAAGGTCATCAAAACATTTCTAGAATCCATTTTTAGCCATATCCATTAATTCAATCTGCGATGCATTTTTAACTTCATCTGCAGATTGGCCATCATTTGATATGTGGGGAAGGATATGGTAATACACTCTATGCATGTTAAAATCTTTAGTCAGTATCTGTTGACATGCGGCTGAGGATATCCCTGCTGATTCTTCTATTGTTTGAAGCCTGTTCTTAAGTACCAACACAGAAAGCTTTTTGATGTTTTCAGCGGTGCGAGAAGTTTCCGAACATCCGGAACATTTGCCAACTTCGACACTTTCTCTGCCTTCTCTGAAATGTTGATACCTTGCATTCGCGATAATGTATCAAAATTTCATTTGTCTCCATAGTACGTTTTCCCCAAAAAACACAAAAATTAATATCCATTATCTGCTCAACAAATGCAATTTCTTTAACTAAATTCATCTGCCTACAAAATTGACTCAGTGGTGACTCGCCAACCACGTGATTTGGAACAAACATTTTTAGAAAAGGGGAAGAATGCGATAACACAGTTATGTTATTGTAGTTGCTCTACTGCAAAAAATTTTCATGTTATAGGCTCAGACCAGAAACTTTTGAATTCTACAAGTACATCTGTAGGGTTAAAATCCTTTTTTTTTTAAAAAAAATCCTTAGGCATTTGGATCGGAATTCTGATGCTCAAAAGAATTTTCCAAATTTCTGTATAAGTAATGGTTTAGCAGAGAAAAAAATAGACAAAAATCAAGATATTATAATGATTTTTTCTGTGAACTCATCAAAGTTAAAGCAAAGAAAAACTTAGTGAAAAAGACTGATTATATAATTCAGTTAAAAATGTCTAATATAGAGTTTTGATTTCTCAGCAAATTATCATTTTTGTATATATGCAGTATTATGTTTATTTTTTTAAAAATAATGTATAATCAGTTTGGTAATATTGGATTCTGTATTGCATATATGTAAATACTGTATTTTAAGGGAGTTAATTAAATAAAGTGTTACCTGTTGGAAACTCGGAATGTAGCATTTTAAACTAAGGTGTTTTCTCAAGATATCATATTATGGGAAACCATTGATTTTGTAAACAAATAATTGTCCAGTCTTTGAAAAGAAGCTTTTAGAAATATCATGATTGTTTTAAATAAAAAAAAAATTAATGTAAATTGGATGAGTATGAGCCCTCCTAACTTCAGAAAATCTTTTTTTAAGAATTTATTTTTGATGCTGGAATTCTATTTTTACATATTAACAAAAACTGTGATAAGAAATTGACTAACCCATCCATTCTTAAAGGGAAAATGGATTTAAAAACTTTGAGAATTCAAATCTGCTTAGTATTTATTAGGATTAACTGGAAGAAATATTTTTGATACAGCTCCATGCATACATTTTTAATAACTTTCCCTCATTGGACTTAACAAATAATCTGCAATTAAAACATTGAAATTCTACTAATACCTTGATGTCCATAATCAAACTTGAAAATCACTATCAGCTTGTAGCAAATATTATTCAGTAAAATTTCTTAAAATTTAAAGAATGACATCATAAAATTGTGGAAATTTTTCTAGCATACAAAAGGAAGTTCAAAAACCACCACTAAATGACATACCTTTTTGTACTAAATATAACAGGTTTACCAGTCTTTGGTTAACAAAACATGTTCAATTTGCTGTCAACCATTTTTCTTGTGTTTGGCAAAAAATGTATATATGGGCTTTTGCTGTTTTTAAGGTCTGAGATAGATATGATGGAATCATGATAGACTAAGTCTTTGAAGTACTCCTGGAGCAAAAGATCATAAGAGATTCTGGTAAGCCTAGTCATGAAATGGGGGATGAGTGATTTCTGTCAGTACAAAGGCTGCAGAACCTATCCTTTATAAATATTGCTGTTTCAAAAAATCACCATACTTTCAGAGCTTAAAATCACAGATTTCTGTAGTAACGATACATATTGCTTGCAGGTAACACTGTCGCAAAGATTGCAGTGCTGCATTATTTAAAAAAATTTGGGCTCATAATATATATGAATATGGCTGTAAAGTTACATGTGTAAGGAGTAACAGAATTTGCAGACATTTCTGTGGGTTTTCAGCAGCCAAAATATGGGTATTGTGTGTTGCTGCTAATGTCACCTGATCGAGCAATGTCAGAGTGAGACCCATGAAATTCATTGAGGCAAGGGGCTAGTTATTTTATGCCTGTAGTTAAAAAACACATTGTGTGCATTGTATACACCATCTAAATAAAAGTGGGCCTTGTCTGTCTAGTAAATGTGTTATGATTCTTTAGTTCATAGCTCACATGTAAGAAATTGTGGCAAGAGTTGTTGTACAAGACGGTTTATAAGGTTACTGTTATCGGTATATCTTCTAAAGAATCTTGCATGTGGGCAGTGGCATAAGGCTGGCCAGCAGTTACTGCAACATGCAGCATATTTGTGCTATTCTTGGAACACCATATGCTACAACCGACTTCCACAATTGTGATTTTTATTTCTCGGCTATAGTCTTTCCAATACTGCTTCAAAGATTAGAATTTTTGTTAAGCTTTGCGAGCCCTTTACAGACTTACTTTACATTATTCCTTTTACATAGAATCGGGTATGACTTAAGCTCACTCATTGCAGCTTTATAATGTCTTTCTCTGCAGATTAATGGCTACTATGGTTACATTTGCAGGAATTTGATCTTGCACGATACTATCTAGTAGTAGTTAGAACTTTTTTGCATCAGATAAATTTTTATCTTGTTATACCATTCTTTCAAATTTCATTAAACTACTGAATAATTTCTACTTCAGGCTGCCAGTAAATTTCAAGTTTAATTATGGGCACCTATTATCTTATCCTTGTAAATTTATAAGTTCAGTTTTGGACTTAGCTTTATTTTTTAGAAAGGGGGGGGGGCTTAGAAATAGATTATAACGCGATTTCTTACCCTGTAAACTAAAAGTGAGTTACTTAACAGAAATTGAAGTTTTATTTTATTTTAAGAAATTAACATATGTTTCTTTTTGCAGGATGCTTCGGCTAAAAAATAAGCATTTATGCGGGCTGTCGTAAATGCAAAATAACATCAAAAAAATATCCAGAAAGTGCATTTTAAGACTTCAAAACATGTTTAATATTATAGACTATGTCATTGTTTTACAATGTTGTTCCAATTAAATGTTTTGAGACTTTAAAAAAACAGTGTTACGTAAGTGTGAAGATGTAATATTCTTATATATAATTCAATAGTGCCTGTTTTATTTTTTTACTGATCTTTTTGTCATAAAATTTTTACTATTGTTGGCTAATCTATAATATATTAAGTAAATTCATTAAATGTAAAATAGTATGTAAAAATCGAAGAATCATTTATATAAATTATAAGCAATTGGAGAAATGTGTAGCAAGCAGTTTTAATATATATTTTGGCCTAAATATATACACGTTGGTAAAATTAATCAAGCAATGAATAGATAATTATTGTAAATGGAAATTTAAAGTCTTAATTTTGAAAAATCTTTGTGAAACAAAAATATTTTTTAATGACTTTATAAATTGTACAGTATTATCACACAAATCATATTGTATATATGGTAGCAATCTTGTTATATTTACTGAATTTCATACCTACATTGTCCAAAATAATTATTTTGCTAATTATGGAAAGTTACACATTTCTCTTGAGATTAAAATTATATCTATTTTATTTTAAAATAAAGCAATTAAGAATTATTTTTTAAATGAGATAAATGTGATTTTTTTTAAAAACGCATGTGAAAACTTTGCAAGTGTTGTGAATCTATTCCTATGAAGCAATTTGAAACAGTGGGTGAAGTGGGACCAATGTTTTGATGTGCATGTGTGAAACTATTCTCCATATTGTCAGTGATCATGTACTCAAATTTATTTGTAAGTACTCTGTCATCAGTGCAAATGGCTATAGATTGTGTTGTCTGAAATTCAATGGTTGCCACGCTGGCAGTGTAACCTTATTTTCTTGAAAAATGCTTGCTTTGTTGTTAAGGAATAAAGTTTATTATTCATAAGTTGTATGTGTTTTCAGTGAAATTTTTTATATGCCATGAAATCTCAATTTTCTTCCCTCCAACTGTGAAAACTCTGAAATTTGAGTAGGGATCATAATTTGGGGGGGGGGGGATATATTTTTGGTAATCATCAGCAAATTTTTTAAATAGATAAAAAAGCTTTTGTACTGTTGTTGGTTATATAAAAACACTCGTGGTTCAAAGGTGTGGGGTAAATTGTAATAACTTGTTACAGATCAATGCTTTAAAAGCAAGGCTACTTTGACCTGACACATACATAAAAAATTAATATTTAACTCTACATTCTACTTATCCTATGAAACAATGTAGGTTGATGCAAATTAAATGTACATGTGAAATTCAAAACTGCCAAATAAATATTACATAATCAATTAGCAAATTCTTCATATTTTAATAAAAATTGAATTTTTATACTATGGTAGGTAAGTTGTGTACTCTATGATGATGAAGTCCCAGTTGCATCTTTCCTTCTTTCTTATACCTCTGGTCTGAATCAGACCAGATCCATGAGCTTGTTCACCCTTAAAAAGCCTAAAACCAAAATAGGCCTCTTCAAAAGGTCCTCTTGTACCAAGTTAACACAATCAAGTAAATGCGGTGTAGCCTCTGCATCATTGCACTTGGTGCAAATTGAAAAAGTCTTGGAACCATGGGAGAATCTGAGGGACTTTAAATGTCCTGTAGACAGTTGAGTAAAAATCTGATTTCTCCTTTCACCCTTAGAACTAATGGGCATTAAGATACCACTGATGCAGTGGTGATTGTTTATGGAGGCATTACATTTCAAGTATAGCACTGAATTCATGGCAGAACCGGACAGGGTCCCAAGTTTATCAATATTTACTCCCTTGTGGTCTCCAATTGTTTAAATATTGAATAGCACTTCGACAGATTTTGCCCGGCAAATGATGCTCAAACATATCAATGGTAATAAATTCAGAGCTGAAAACAGAACAGTGATCAGTATTCCAGTGTTAAAGCAATATTTCCAAATTTAATAAATTCGGTTCCACTTCATATCCCCTTCAGAACAGCCTGCCTCAAATATTCAGGATGTTGAGTGAACTTATATTAGTCTAAGCAGTTGCATCTAGATAATGTTATTTAAATCCATTAGAGCTTCGTCCTTATGTGGCATGTGGTGCAAGTATAGTGAATGAAGTTTTGATTTAATCAATTGTCCAAAATTATAAAGTATCATTTAATATCCATATATAAAATCAATACAAACACAATGTAATGTTTATATTCTTACAAACTAAATCAAATGAAATTACAAACTATTTTGAAAACTTGGCACTATGTTTGAACTATCCACAATTTATGTCTAAAATGCTCTAGAGCATTACATTTTAACAAAGCATATAAAAAGGGGGGGGGATTTTCAGTCACTCTAATATAGTTGAATAAAATTAACAGATTTTACTTGTGCGATACAATTACAACCATCACTCACACAATGTAACAAGTCTGGATAGATACTGTACAACCCCCGTAATTGAATAGTCAACCAACAGTGGCTTGAAAATTGTTATTAAATTATAAATCCTGCTTAGAATCAGAAAAATATTAATGGTCCAGTTATTTCATGATGCTTCGTTTAAATCTATTTACTTTTCATGACTAGTTAAGATCACAAATACAAAAGACATTTTAAAATACCATTAAAAAGTTTATTCACAGTCTAATAATTAACTTGTAATAAAATGAACTATCAAATATTTTTATAAAGTTTTTTTAAAAAATGCCTATAAAAATTGTATGTTTATAACACATGGCATAAAAATGTTGGGATCTTGGAACGCTCTATTCAGTCCATCTATGACAGCAATTTGGATTTGTACACACATAATATAATCTCATTTCATCCTAAAAAAGGAAAGTATATATATATAGTAGTGAGTTAATAAAAAACAAATTGATATAACTTCACAATGTACACTCATGTCCATAAATTAAGGATAATGAAGTTCAGGCAAAGAAAGAGACAGAAGCAAAACA
The DNA here is from genome assembly GCA_019973975.1 of Trichonephila clavata. Lineage (NCBI taxonomy): Eukaryota > Metazoa > Arthropoda > Arachnida > Araneae > Nephilidae > Trichonephila > Trichonephila clavata. The sequence goes on along the minus strand of BMAO01008672.1, from coordinate 150,458 downwards.
AATTTGACTTATTTGTAAAGTCTATTTATTAAACAAAAGGTAAAGAGCAAAAAAGATGCTATATGTTTGGCATAATTAATAAAAATTGCGATTTTTACTCCCTGGAGCAAATTTCAAAAAAGAACCTATTTACAAAAAAACAGTACAACATGGTTAGTATGATGGTTAATACGGAGTATGTCTCCCGGACAGGCCTTACAACGACTACCCATGCTGAGTATCAAATTATCAATCCGATCTTCGGGAATATTACACCACTCATCAAGCAATGCCCTCTGAAGTTTCGGTAGACAGGTGGGAGGGGGTTGACGGCCTGCAATTTGTCGGACAAGCATATCCCACACATGCTCTATTGGATTCAAGTCCGGTGAGTATGCTGGCCAATCTATACAGGTGATATCCTCCGATTAAAGGCATTCGTCTACAATGTTTGCACGGTGAGGACGGGCGCTGTCATCCATAAACAGAAATTCGGCGCCCCGAAACAAACGTACATGTTGTTCCAGAATGACATCCCGATAGATGTGGCCTGTCATGGTTCCAGAACTGACCTGCATGTTCAGAGTGTAACGAAGAATAATTCCTCCCCAAACAAGCCATCGTGCACCACTGTAACGGTGTCATTCAATGGTGTTCTCTTGGTGGTAACGGGTACCTGGCAATCTCCATATGAAAGTCCGGCGAGAATCAGACTGCAAACTAAACCTGGACTCGTCGGAAAACATCACACAAAACCACTGTTGCAGTGTCCACAATGCCATGCTCTCTACTCCAGGTTAATCGCAGGCGACAGTGAGTTGCGGTAAGGGGAACACATCTGACAGGCCTACGAGCATATAGACCAATGTGCCCTAAGCGTCTGTACATGGTCTCCTTGAAACTGTCGTACCGGTAGCTGATGAGATAGGTCTGATGCTGTGCTCCGTCTGTTTCTTTTGGCAGTAACTGCCAAATACCGGTCCTCATTCGGCGTTGTAACTCGGGGGCGACCTGTGCTGTAACATCTACTCACATTACCATCATCTTGGAATCATTGCCAAAGCCTGGAGATGACACTCTGGGCGATTCCAAGTTCCTCGGATACTTCCAGCTGGGTACGTCCACATTCCAGTCATCCGATAATTCTACCACATAAAAAATCATCCAAATGCTTCCTTTGTGCCATAACTATGCAGTTATTGCACTGAAAGGCTTTTAAAGCACTTGTGAACAATTTTACTTCTTTGCCACCATTCCTTATATACCCCTCTCTTACACTCTCGTCATTGTGACGTACTATCTGCGCCATCTGGTGGTTTCCTGTAATTTGCATATTCTTCTTCAAGATGTGTGTGATAATTCTACAGGTGAAATTTTTATTTTAGAGTTCAATTTCTGTGTGATTCTGAATTATCCTTAATTTATGGACATGAGTGTAGTTGATTTTCAGAAAATAAACTAAAATCAAATTGTAATTTTTCATTTTATACAAAGAAAAAAAATTTTAATTAGTCAGTAGTGTAAAATAAAATTTAATTTCATTATTTATATGTACAAAAATACTGATTCAAAAGTTTTTTTAACTAAAATTCATAAAATAAATTTAAATATTGTTATACATTTTAAAAAATCTTTCAAACTATCACCCTGTGTGCACAAATAAAAAATTTTGTTATTTATACATAGTTAGAATTCATCTATTTTATAAAGAACCATTTTATCATTTACAAGTTTGTATTTAATTTTATAAAAACAAAAGTGGCTAGTAATCAATACCAAGTTGAACAAATTTTTTTTAAAAAATGGGTGATTCGATATTGAACAGACGGGAAATGTTTTTTGAATAATCACAGACATAAAATTTCAAGAATGTACAGATTCAATTTTTAACATAAATGATATAAATACTATGCTTAAGACATTAAAATATATATGCAGTTTAAAAAAAAATTGTCAGCATTATCATTGAATTGTAACAAATTTACAACATTTTTTTTTCAGCATTTGCTACTTCTATTCTTAAAACTAAACTAACAAAGAAACAATACCAGTATGAAATGAGATGCCACATTGGTTTAAACTTACATATTATGTTCACACACTTGCAATTTTTTCTAAAATGTAATGGTTTTGACTAATACAAATTAATATATTGGAAATGTATTTTTTTTTATATCTGCTACTTGTTTTTAATGGAATAACATTATGATTTTTTAAAACATAGTACAACTATTATTTTGAAAAATTAATAATAAAAAAACTACTAAAAAATTATGCCACAAAAGTTTTTGTACATTTCAAAAAAAATCCCAACATAGCTTTAAATATTGTATTTCTTTCTTAATTTAGTACTTAACAGGATATTTTTTAGTTCCCCAGCAACTCTTAGTATAGATTTGATCAGTTTTTTTATAATATCTGCATTAACGTTTTCCCATTCTTCTGTGATTATTGTTTTTACTTCACATTTTATTTTTATATGTCATGTATTCTTTTTTTTAAATCGTGTTGTAAGAGATGTTTTTAGAATTTGGGAACAGTTATAGATACAACAGTGGTGTACAATGAGAATGGGTGCACTTGACGTCATTATCTCATTAAAAAATGAAGTCATTACCAATATATAAATTTTGGACAGATAATTTAAAATTGTTTTTTTAAGCATTTAAATGGAGCTATGATTCACAATACCATCAAAAAATACCAAATTACCTAATCCTGAAAACGATTTACGCCACCACACAAGAACAGCTTCACCTCCTTGCTTCAGCATAGATGTTCTTGTTTCACATAAATTTTTGGGATTAAGTTCCTCATTTTTTCTTCAACAAGGGCCCATCAAAACTAAAAATGTTGCATTTTCTGTCATCTCAACTAATTTGCTGTCAATGTTGAATTTCCTGAAATTTAATCCCATGAATCTAGTTGGAATAGTGAAACATGGAGGTGATGTTCTTTCGTGGGGCTGTAAATCGGCTTCAGGATTAGGTAATTTGGTATGTTTTTATGGTGTGAATTATGAACTCTACTTAAACATTTTAAAGAACAAATTTGCATATTGAAGATGACTTCACTTCTTAGCAACATAATGATGCCAAACACCCTACTCTCAATGTACGCCGCTGGTGTCTCTATAAATGTTTCCAAATTCTGAAAAAACCTCCTAAACCACTTGATTTAAGCCTAGTAGAATATATTTGATTTTAAAAAAGAAAACTTGACATATAAAAACAAAATTTAAAGTAAAAACAATAATCATAGAAGAATACTGGAACAAATCCATGCAGAAATTTCAAAAAATTGATGAAATCTATATCAACACATTTAAAAGTTATTGTAGATGCTAAAAGATATCTTACTAAGTAATACATGAAGAAAGTAATATAATATTTAAAGCTATGTTGAGACTTTTTTGAAGTGTACAAAGACTTTTATGGCATAATTTTTTAATAGATTTTTTATTATTAATTTTTAAAATAATAGTTACTATGTTTTTAAAATTGATTATGTTATTCCATTTAAAACAAGTTGCAGATATCAAAAAACTACAATTCCGATATATTAATTTTTATTAGTGGAAAACATTACATTTTACAAGAAATTGAAAGTGTATGAACACTTTTGTGGTTCACTGCATGTGAAAAAAAAAACATCTTAATGTATAAATTAAATTGTACTGTGGCTTCTTCAATATTGTAAAGAGAACAACAGCCTGTATAATGTCAAGTATATATATAGGTATATTATTTTGGCACTAAAATGATGTTGTCGATGATGATGTTGTTGTTATATTGTTACTTATGTCACCCACCTGATTGACAGTAACATCAGATCAAGGTCCATAAAATTTATCACGACTAGGGATTAGGTTTTTAAGCCTGTCATTAGCCTAAGCTTAGAGCACGATGCAGGTGACAGTATGATTTTGCTTGGATCCACCCCAATTATGAGGGAGAACATTCAGGGGGAGGGGTCAAGAGGCTCCCACCTCTCTTCCCCTTTCACCAACCTCACAAGAGGACTTGTGTAATGATGGCTATTAAGAGTACCCCCATACCTTGAAGGCACTATACATTTACAAACATCCATGCCTTCTCTGGGATTCGAACCCAGGCACTGCAGTCAGGGTCACTAACCACTATACCCGATGGATGTCAATGATGTACGTGTGATGAAAAGTAATACAATTTTTTTCATTATTCTGGAGACAAATATAAAATCATTTGGAAGAATAGAAACTTGAAAAGAAATGTTCTTTACTGCATTTGTTCTTTGTAAAGCTTCCAATATAATCTCAACTAATAAAACTTCACTCTTGATAAACTTTTAATGTCCATAAAAATCAACTTTAGAGAAACTGTGTATAGATCTTTTTTCTTTATTTAGGCATTTAGAGACAAAATTTTATGCAGCAAGTAAGTGAGTGAGTGACTATTAATGTTGCACTGCTCAGCTACACGAGAGCTTTTGGTGACTGACCTCGTAATTTTGAACCATGGTCCAGTGACAAGGACGACACCTGAGCTGATACCTCCCTCTTCAAAGGATGACACCACACCAATGGGAGGATGTTTGAGCTCTTGACAGATTTAAAGTGCGTCTCTCCCCAACACGGAGGGAGGGGGTCTTCAGTGGTACTGGGCTCAAATTCATGACACACCAACCACGAGTTTGTTGCCTTGACCACTAGGCTATCGCAGCCTTTATGCATCAAGAATAAAGATAAATAATTTTTTTAAAGTAAAGAATACTTGAATAAATGTTGTTGTTGTATCCTTCCCAAAGAGAAGGAATGAAAGTTGCCAGAGCCTGTGAGATGGTGACACCACCTATCTCCACCTCCACAATTTAGGCATGGAACTGGAGGGGAGAGAAATATTCTTCAGCCCCCTGCACTCGTGGTTTCTGCTGCAACCGCCCACAAGACTTTCGGACCCACTGATTTAACAAAGCACGTACTCCATGTGTTCTCGGTGGTATTTAATGGCACCAGAGGCCAGGCCCTCTGGTCTGGAGTCCGATGCTCTAACCACTAGGCTACCCACAGCCCACACTTGAATAAATGAGTGAATAAAATAAAGGTTTCTAAAAAGTTTCACTAGAAGTATTATCACCACAAAATTCTTTGTTCATCAGAATATGTATATATAAATTAATCTTTTTTTTAGAAAAACCAAATATATACTTCAGCTCTTCTGCTCTGAGCCTGGAAGAATACAGATTCTTTATGGTTACATCGAGGGCATACGTGATCTTCTGTCCTTGGTAAAGTTGGATCGTGTATTACGTCCGAAACTATTTGAGTCAACTCACTAGAGAAAAAAAATAAGTTTATCATAAATGTATGAAGGTTATGTGATTAATATAAAAATATAAGGATAACAATTACTGTATTTACTTGAATCTAAGTCGCACTATTTTTCTGGTGTTAAGAGGACACAGTACAATTCAATTGACAAAAATCTGTCAAAAAAAATAAAGCATAATTTTTTTAGCCTAAATTACTCTTTATATACTTTTCTATGTTTGTTTTATTCACATCTCTAAGGCAAATCAAAACTTTAAGCTAACTTATCTCAGAGAAGAATAAATAACTAGTTTGTCTTCATTTAACATGCTAAGGCTTTTTTTCCCTATTATGCCTAATGCTTTGAATTCTTTTTTTTACTTATTGTAAATAGTACATGTAACAAAAGTTGGTATGCATTTTTGAACCAAAGCAATACTTATTTTTTAAAAAAATAACTGAACTCAGAATTTATACATTTTTTAAGGAATTTTCAATAAGCATTCATAAAAAAAAGTATTGTACAAATACCAATCATGTTATCACAAAACCCATACCAACTTTTGTTATACATGGTTTGATGTACCCGTAAATCAAATTTCATGCGTGTACGTAAATCTTTGTATGAGGAGTAGCAATTTAAAATCCCTTCACAAATATTTTTTTCTTTAAAAAATTAAATGGCTCAAAATTTTAATAAATTAAAAATTTATGAAATTTTGAGGACAAAATCTATTTTACATAGTATACACAAATAGAAGGCAACCAAAAAAATTTTGAAAATACTTATATCAAAAATTTTTACGTAAATCGTACCATGTCCCCTTAATGCTACTGAAAATCGAGTGCGGCTGAGAATCAAAGGCAAAAAATTTGCTGGACGGGACAAATTGAGTTTTCACCCCTTTCAAAGCGAAAAATGTAACCGTTCATTCTGGCCGCTTGAATTACTGACTTTTCCCATTCTGCAGTTTCTCTCCAGTTTTCAATCTATCCTAAACATCGTTGTCTGCTCGTATTTAGGATATTTTTTTGTATATGCTTTCTTTTAATCGCCTAATCATCAAGATCACTATGACAAAAGAAAGAAAAGGGAAGCAATTTTATATGTAGGGAAAAAATGGAAACAAAGCAGTGGCACTGAAAATTTGACACAGATGGAACAAATATGTGTTCATGGTGAAGATGGAATGATATAATTTTTGCTTGTAAATATTCAGCAGTCTTTATATATAATAATTATTTTACATTCTTCTATAATACATACTTTAAAAAAATTTTACATAACAAATGCATTGGATGGCATGGAAGACAACATTGTGTGGAAAAACGGAGATGCTGTCACCAATTCCGAAGTCAGCTGTGACAATGGGAGTGACGAATCATTTTCAAAATATGATACTGATGGTTAGAGTAATTATACGTTCATGTATGTATTTGAAAGTTTTTAAATACTGGTAAAATAAATTAATTATTAACTTTTTATTTATTAAAGTTTTTTAAAAAATTTCTTAAGTATTGGATATTGATGAACCTTTTATATAATTTTTTTTTACTTTTTCTCAAAAAAGCATAGAGAATTGGGGATGCGGCTTAGATTCGAGTAAATAGTAAATACTTAATCTTTTAAATAAAAACTTTTAAGAGTTAGTACTGAATCTAACAACCAGAAAAATTCAAAAGTTGAAACAAAAAGCATATATTGTCAAAAGAGCATGACACTGAACAAAATTTGGAAAAGCTTCAGCCATGTGAAATATTCGCATAAATAAAAAATATTTTTCTAAAAAATTTGTTAGTGATAGAACTTTTAAAAAAAATTAAGACAACTTTAATTTTGAAACAAAAACAAAAAATCAATGAATGTTATATACTTTGAACCTTATTTCAATTAAACATTAAAAAAAATATAGACAGGCAAAATCAAATTACATCTTATTTTGTGATTCTCAGAAAACACAAACAATGTTATAATGAAATTTAACTACTGACTTACTCAACTTCATGAGTAATTTTATTCACGTATATACAATTATTGTTTGTTACTTCTTGGTAATCACAATTTCTGCACTGGATTAAAAGAAAAAGAAAAGATTATTAATTTCATTGTTCAGATCACTTTGTTCAACGTAAAAGAGTAACAGAAGTTTTCATATGAATTAATAGATTTTAAATTTCAAAAACAAATAATTTGATCTAAAATTAAAATGCTCAATGCTCTAACTAAAAATAAAACTTAGGACAAAAAAATTTTTTTCAATCTGCAAAATATAACAAAAGTTGGAACTAGTTTGTTATCCTGGGTCTATGCGTGATAAAGAATCCCGCCAAGCAGCGCATGTCTTTGGAATGGAATCCAAGATGGCAGCATAGGGATAAGCGATCATCAGGAAAATAATTTTAAGGAACTTTTGAAATACAGTAAAATTTATTTCAAATGATGAATGTAGGAAGGGATTGAGAATAACTAAGATTAATAAAAATGTGAATATTAATATAATCTAAAAAAATATTTACTGATAGTAATATTATGCAATATATAATAAAGCCATGCCTCATCATCATGTGTGAAGCCATGCCTCATCATCTGCTCAGATATGTTGCCTTGACACAAGACAAATTGTTCAAAAGACCTGATGTAGATCTGAAGGTGCTAAAAGCGAACAAACTCATGGATCTAATCTGATTCAGATTTAAAGGAAAAGAAAGAAGAAGCTGTTTTTTACAAGAAGGAATTTAATTTCAAAGGTTGGAATCCCGAGTGTTGCTAGATTTTTCTAATGAATTAATTACGACTGATGCGGGTCTTGATTTGATTCGATCCTCTCTTGATAAAAACGAAATATGGATTTTGCCCAATATTTGAAGTTACAGTCAATATTTAACTAATGGGTACTGAGTGTAGGGCAATATGGAAGCAGCTTTTTTAAACAAGTAGAAACTGCTACTCTCATCCTAAGAGATTCATTTACAGTGAAAAATCACATTGAACTCTACACAATGAGACTGCATATACATTAGAAAAAGGTGTGAGTTGCAAGCAGGTAGGAACAAATAATTTTTACTTAATTTTTTCAATTATTTTGAATTTTAAAAAATATATATATTACACTTTTTTTTCAAATCTTTTAATATAATTAAATAAATCTTTTAATATAATTTTGAATTTTAACAAAAATAAGGATATTCATATAAAAATATTACACTTTTTTCAAATCTTTCACTATAATGTATCAATTCATTTTATTTAAATAAAAGAGCAGAATAATTCTCTAAGTATTAAAAAATTAAATTTTCACATGGCATTTGACATGACATTTAAAAAATTAAATTTTGGCTGCTGTAAAAACATATTTGCAGTTGAAGTAATTTAATTCTTTGATATCAATTTTTTTTTATTCTCATAAAAACTACAACCGAAAAAAAAATTGCTACTTACAGCATAAAGCAGCACTTTATTTTCTTTATCTTCTCGGGGATATAACATGTTATTACTATGAAAAGAAATAGATATATTTTTATCACTTTCAACAAAACATTTCAGAACAGATATTTTTATCAATCACAGCTTGGATGATGATGATTTTTAATTTACTTTGTATTTTGAAGCAACAGGAGAGTTATTGGCAATTGACATACAACATTTAAGCTGGCATCCTACTCTTCAAAATTCCATACTATGAAGATTTTGAGTCTCAACAGAATTAATGTACATCAACCCCTCCTACACTGCACTTATAGCCTGGAATATTGTTTTGGTACTTATGCAATGACATACACAAGGGTGGAGTTTGGGGGTTCAAACCTTTCCCATACAATCAACAGAATTTTAATTTTTAGCATGAAGATTACTTCTTGGCACCTTTGTCTACCCATAAAAGTACATCATGCATGACACTATACTAACATATACCCGTTGACCAATTTCTTCAAACCAAAAAGATGTTGCCAAATGCTGCAATATGCAGTCAATAATGAAAAACCATTCCCTTGCACATCTTAAAACAATAATAATAATGACAGCATTTGGTGGTATCTTTTTATTTGGTGGAATTGGTCAATGTTCATAATACATAAGTACCATTATTTTTAAATTTTTCATAATTATGATTTTTTATTTTTTATTGCTTTTTATTTTTATTAGGAAAGTAAAAGAAGCAAATGCACATATTCAATTATTTCATAAGTATGTTTAATATTTAAATGAAATTGAAGCCAAATATATATCAGCTTGTATTTCAAACTGACAATTGCATATTCATGAGTATCTTTTTTAAGCTCATCCGAGTTCATACTGCTTTTCATAAAGAGAAAGCTACAACAGTCCAGGAGAACAGGAATTACTCTTTTCAAACAAGGAGACAAAATTACAACTTTTACCTTTATCAAATCAAATATAAATATAATGAAAAATAAGTGTATGGGTATGCAAGGCAAATGTATTTACTTCAAAGGGCCTTTACTACTTCAGAAAAAACATCTACAATGAATTCTGAGACATTAGCAATATACTGAATAATGAAATATTTTATCTTTAACTAGCATGAAAGCCCTAAATGTTAAATGAAATAAAAATAAAAAAAGATTTATATTTCTGAATGGTTTGAAATGTTTTTAATACAAGTCACAAAATAAAGCATAAATTACATGCAATTGAAAAATAAATTTTTCCATTCCATTTAAACCAATTGAAATATACATTTGGTTAATATGCAAAGGCAAAATAAAACAAATTAATATAATACTTAAAAGAGCAAACAATATTTAAGTTTGATTTTTAATAATTCCACTAATAGATTCTGCAACACAAGACAGTTGTGTTACAGTTATGCAATTAGAAGTGCATGTAGAATTTGCAATGTCTACAAGCATGGTATTTATTTACAGCTTTTCCTATTTTCTTTTATGCAATGATTGATCTTAATGATTTGCACAATATTGCAGTGATTCTTCAACTCAAGAAATAAATAAAAATAATGAAATCATATTTTTGATATAACTGTTACAAAAACAAAAAAGTAAAAAGAACTGAAAATAAAATAAAACTTTCACTCATTACACAGTTTAGGATCCTTTTCCTGAGTTTATAATCTAAACTCTGCATTTTTTCAGATTTCGTTTTTATTTTATATCCAAAAATTGCAAAACTTGTCTCCAATAGTTTTCATAAACAACTTGGTATGACCTAAAAATGTTGAAAGGAACAAAATTTACAAACTGAATGAAATGCTGGTTGTAAAATTCTTTAGAAAAGTTGATGTATTTTTTTATGAATAAGCAATATTGTTATTGTTAATTTTTAGATGCTAGTCATATTCTTCATTCAGATTTTTGTAGACTAAAAACTAGTCTTTTTTTTTAAAATGCAATATCACTTAATATTTATACAAGATTACAGTATATAATGATTATAACAACACAGGAACAAAAAAAAAAGTCTCTTAAAAATTCCAAAAAAGAAAATTCCCAATTATAAAGACACTTTAGACCTGTATACATCATAAACTACAGCTTCTTTCATACACTTTAATAAATTGTTTCAAAATTATAATTAATTATAAAACAAAAAATAGCAAGTCCAACTGGTGCACACAAATACACAAGAATATATTTATACAATTTATTTTCTTTGTCTGAGAATTAAAAAAATTTTTAAAAACCAGCTAAATTTATATTAACAGAGTTAAAATTCTTCCAAATAAAAATTAGTAACATATCAAACTTACCACTCTTGACAAAATTTTATTCCCACAAAACCAGGACCTGCAGCATGTTTATTTCCACTCTTCGTACTATATCTAAAATAAGTTTCACATATATTTACGTTTCAATACAGCAAAAAATCAATACAAACGAGTTATTTCGGGATACATTGTATGTATTGTTTCACTTACACAGCATCTTTTGCCAATATTTGAAACAAAGAATTAAAACATACTACAAACTAGAATATATAATTTTTACAATTAGGACTATCTTATGTTGGGAAAATATCACAATGGATTGAAAATGTTTAATATTGTGAGAAAAAAATTAGGGTTTTCTCATAAAAATTACTATTTTGTATCATGTTCGCAATTTTACTATCATCAATATAAGTGATTTTCTAATCCTGCTTGTTGCTTTTCAATGACATACTAATAATTTTTTCCCCTAAAAAGCAAGGAATAAATTTAAGAGATCTACAATATTTTTTTCATTACAAACTTCACAGTAGGGATTGATGTTTAATACATAATCATACATTTGGGTACTTGATAAAACAAATTCTTTTATTTAACATTAGATGGCAAATTTGAAAGGAATATATATACTAACGACATGATTCCAGATGAAAATTAATACGTCGACAGTAGCCGCAATAAATTCGAATGACAGCTCACAATGCTCTTACAGAGAGTAAGATTCCTCTCTCGAATTGTGTGTGTGCGCGAGTCTAGAAACAGCTAAGAGCAGCGCGCAGGAGCTTATGATTCGAGTAGATACAGAAATGATCCTACTGCTGTAAAATCGAAACCACGAGGAGGCGCTCATGGGCAGAAAATTTCATCAGAAATAAATTGCAGTTAAAAAGAAATTAAACAAAACGCTTTTATAGTTAATCAAACTAAAAATTAAAAATTTTACACAAAGAGCCCTTTTTTTTGTTGTACTTGTATTAACCATGAACGTTTTCGCTTTAAGGTTGTAACTTAATCTTTTAGACGCCAAATATGGAAATGGGAAATCGTTAACCCCGATCAGGACAAAGGAACAAATTTATTAAATTATTGTATTGTCATCGGTCCTTGACAAGTGCGCAAAATTTCGAATTAATCTGATCTTTAAAAATAGGTAAAAATCGAATTTAAAGATTCCATTCATACAGATGAAGCTAATAAAAGCGTGTTAAAAAGAAGCATATGTACTGCATAAAAGATTACAAACTTCCTGAAAAAAAAATTATTTGATTTTTACTAACGCCAGTGCTATTGGCAATGTTTCTCGCAATTCTGAACCACGGTCAAGTGCTAAGGGCGAAGCCTGATCTGATGCTACTCTCTAAACTTCCACACAACGCCAACGTAAGAACTTTGAGCCTCAAGATATTTCACGTGTATCAGTCCATTAACACGTTGGGTCTTTTTTTGCAATAAGGCTTGAATCCAAGACGTCAGTCACCAGTTTACGACCATGATCACTAGGCTGTCGTGAGCGCTTTTCCGAACAACAGTGTTATCTATAGACGATTGGACAAATTTTTAAAGTTCTTCTATAAAAGCATTAACATGGTTTGAAAATTAAAAAATTTCTTTTTTTAATGTAATATTTCATCCCCCCCCCCTTCTGATAATGCGTAATATCGACATTTCTGTAAGTTAAAACAATAAAATGTCATTAGTTAAGAAACAAATTTTGTCATGAGGAATGCTACATTTTAGATTAATAACTACACTTACTGAATTTTAATATAACTACTGTGGTCGATTGTTTCTCTCTTTTGCTTCTTCTTTTCAAAAAGAAAAAATATTTTGCTAAATATCAGATTAATACTCCCATTCAAATATATTGAATGTATTTTATAAGTAAGGTACAAAAATATGTAATTTGTAATCAGTATAGCGAATTCTGATTTAAAATTGAAGATAAAAATCCAAAATAATTTAATGAACTTCCAATAAAAAAATAGTTTTTAAAATACAATAAACACTTTCCTATTTTTTTTTAAAAAGTAACACAAAATTTGAATAAACAGTGTTTATTATTTTGAAATGCACATTAATGTTACTGAATAAAAGAGAGAGAGAGTTCCACAGGTTTTTTTTAAAAAAAATAAACTTACATTTTGTCATTTCTTAAATTTTTTTTTCATACAAACATTGCGATTTTTTTTAAAATTAAAATAAAATGTAGATAGTTTTCCATCAATTTTTAAATGTATTTTACTTAAATATTGCTATGCAGAAGGGCAGGAAGATTAAAATGTTTGGTGCTTGCATATTGTACTTTCAAACAAAGTCTTTGCCAAATGCTAGATATACAACCAATAGTGGAAACCATTCCCATGCATGTTTGAACAGAATAATAACAATAACATTTGTAACATAAGGAGAGTTTCATGTTAATTATCCCTACATGATCGTGGTTTGACAAGAGACCTCTTTCTATATTCGATATTCTTTGGCAGCAAAAAACTGAATACTTAGCTGACATCTTTTGTATTTTGAATAAATGTGTCATTACAAGAGGTGCATATCACCATTTTCAGTATGCATAATAGAACTGAAGTCCTACTAAAACAATTCTACTTTAGGATCAAATGTCTGTAGATGAATGAGTATGAATATTTTGGTTCTCTAGGCAGCTTTTTTTATCAGAAAATTCAACCAAAAGAATATATGTGTGAACATCTTAAACATTTTCAATGAACTTTCAATGATTATTTTCCCTATATCAAACTGGATACTCAATCCTTTTCAAGGAGATGCACAAGTTTAGAGATATTGTTAACTTTATTTGAAAACGAAAATCTCATTGAGTTATCCTGTGACAGTTCCCAAAAAGTTTTTAAAAATTACCCTTTAAATGTTTTCTGGTTCAGAGGTACAAATAAATGTGCTATTTTGTCAAAAAAGAAGTTAAGTTTTATTATCCTTTTGAACAGCATATGTATATGAGAATGGATTTTCAATATAAATTTACATGAAAGATTAATATAGAAACTGATTAAACACATAGAGCCTGATCAAAGCCATTGAGTTGAATTTTTCTGTTCCATGAAACAAAAATAAATACCCCAATAAAAGTTTTAAAAAATTTAGTGTACAATAACCAGTAGGTTCGTTGAGTTAATTTTGTATTTATATTTTCTTATAGCTATCATTTTAGTTTTCATTGGTGCTTGCCTCAGATATGTTACGATTTTGCTTTTATTTCTTGAACAAACTACTGTGGGTGTTATATTAAATCATTAGACTATTTATTCTAGTACATTTTCATAAGTGACTTTTAAATAACCAACTAAATGTAATATAAGCAAAAAAATTAATGAAGTTAGATAACTTAACGTCAGAAATATTACAAGTAATGAAACATTAAACACTCATTATTTCTTAAAATTCGAATTTCAAATGAAGCTTTATGAAATAAAATGTAATATTTTAAAATTCATCAAAGAATTAAAAAAAATGTGATGTGTGTGTAGTGTACATGAGCTCAGTAATATGTATGCATCAAGAGTTTGATGTTCATTCAATGCAGAAAATCCCAAAGAAAGTGTGTGTGTATGGGGAATTGGATAAATAACTTGAAATACTGAAAGTTTTAATAAAAATACATTTTATATAATAGTTCTATATTGAAAAATACACTCCAAAACATTACATTCATAATTTATTTCCAATATAAAAAACTGTTAAAAGTACAAAAATATTTTGATCCAGGATGATCTACTCCGTCCATCTATGGCAGCAATTTGGATTCGTACACACATAATACAATCTCATTTCCTCCTGAAAAGAAATAAATATAGGAGTGAGCTCACATGCAAATAATTAATAAATATAGAATGGCTTGTGGTTTATATAATACCCCACTAGTTAGTTACAGAATTTATTTGCAATGGATCTTGTAATTTTGAGCCATGGTCAGGTGATGAGGAACATACCTGAGTTAGTATTCCAAATTTCAAGCTCCTATGCCAAAGTAAAAACTTTGTACTTCAACAGATTTAACATCATCAGGCCTACTACATGGGAAGACTTCAGTGGCACCAGGATTAAAACCAAAGAATCATCAAAAGTAATGCCGGTCACAAATTTTAACAGAATTATTAATACCAGAAATTCTATATTTTTTAGAATATAAATACATGTATACGTTAATGTTTAAGTGTGGAATCAGTTATTTCATAAAATAACTAGGTATTTCATGAAATAACTGGACAAGTCAGTTTAAGTATATAAAATTATTGAATTTTACAATTTAACTAGGTATTTTATAGAATAACGATTACTTGATCGTTAAAGTATGAAATACAGCACTCAATAGTTCTTTGAACTGGTTATAGCTGCTTTGCAATGATGTGTGTGTGTGTACATGCTTCATTCCGTTGCTTTTTAACATAGAATTTAGGAGGTGCATTTATGTTAGCATTTTACATTTTGGATTATTAACAAATATTTCTTCATCCTGTTTTCAAGCAATGACTTCTGCAAGAATGGAAGACTAACCTGTAAATCAGAAAAATTCAATGCAAGAGATTTGAATCTTTATTAAATAAACATGGGACAAAAGGAAAAAATTGTGCACTTACTCATAAAAAATTATTAACTTCGAATAGAAGAAGAAAAAAGTGCTAAGTGACTATTGGTTACTACAGCATTATTGAAGTTCGAGGAGTAGAAAAGTTAATTGTGCCAGTAACAGATGCAAAATATATTCTTTTTCCCCCTGTTTAATTAATCTTAACAATATAACCAATAAATAATTTAAACAATCTGCTTTTCCTTATTACTTATCGAGTAATCATTTGCAATAGGAATAAAATGTATTTTTCAAGATGTTTTAGCTATTTATGATAAATTATTTTCCTATAACTTTGAAATGGTTTATTTTTCAATTTAACGGTCAACCATTAGTTATTTTATATAGAATAAGTTATTTCATTGAATAACTAGGTAAATAATAAAATTTTTCATCTATTATATATTTTAACTGACTTGTCATGAAATGCTTAGTCATTATATGAAATAACTGAATTATATACTTTAACGGTAACATATATATAGATAAATTAACTCTTTAAAAGTGTACATACTTCAGCTCTTCTGCTCTGAGCCTGGAAGAATACAGATTCTTTGTGGTTACATCGAGGGCATATGTGGTCTTCTGTCCTTGGTAATGTTGGATCATGTATTACATCCGAAACTATTTGAGTCAACTCACTAAGGGAAAAAAAATCATATTCACATAAAAGTTTAATCATAAAAATAAAAATAATGTGCATTAGTCTAAACGGTATGATAAGAGTAATTTTATGCTTATAATAACAGATGAATTAATTATTTATCAGTATTCTTATTCTAACAAATGCATGTTGTGTTTCATTTCCTTTTCTTTGTAATTAATAGCTTACATACAGATAAAAATACACACAAGGCACTAGCTGTAGATCTAAACATTATAATTTGTCTCAATATATAGAATAGAAATATTAATATTCTTTCTAAATAGTACATTAACAAAGATATAAAAAAAACAAGTAATATTTAGATTAATATGTAATAGCACAAAGTTCTACAATAGAAATAAAGTTCTATTCAAAATAATGTTTCAAGAAACACAAGAATTAATCAAGATAACTTTGATCTTAAATAAGCCTTCATAAATGTTTAAATAGCTATTTAAGCAGCAACTTAAAAACTTTACTTCTAAAAAATTATTCAATATATGCTAAAATTTGAAACTTAAAATAAAATATGTATAATTGAAGAAAAAAATAACTAGTGATTAACAAAGAAAACAATAATATATTGTTAAAAAAAGTTTGCATTTTACTCTCTTCCTAGTGGAAAAAAAATTGCAGCTACAAAGATGGTTTGCCCCCCCCCCCCAGACAAAGGTAAAATACTCCTGTCAACAGGTAAAGAGTGACCTTAATGACATGATGGCCAAATCTGACAATGAAAATAATGTTTTGAGGAAAATCTAGAAGGATCTAGAATGATTCTTTGAAGAGACCTAGAAGGGCTGGGGAGTCCATATAAAGAGCACGTAGTGGAGAAAAATTCAGTATTAGAGTTTTGCAGTTATTGTACTTTTCATCTGTCTCATGCAATATTGTGATTACAGATTTATGTTGCAAAATGCTCTATATTTAAAACTGAATTTATTCTATAGTAGGTTTATATGTGTCTGTTAATTATTTCTAGTTAAAAGGATAAGTATTACAATTCTTAAATAAAATTACAATTTATTCCAAAAGAACCTGCTAGTTAAATGCATGAATCTTTCCTATTTTTGAAAGCAGAGCAATATAATATTTCTTTTCTTTAAAAAAAAAATAACTTAAGGATCTACTTACTCTACTTCATGAGTAATCTTATTCACATATATGCAGTTGTTGTTTGTAACTTCCTGGTAATCACAATTTCTACACTGCAATACAAGAAAAATGTGCAATCATTTTAATACTTCATTTCATTAAGTACAACAGTTTATGTTACATAAAAAATAGGAATATTAATATATAACTGCACTGAACTCAGTAGCACAATAGCCCATGAGGGCCAAGGCCTAATGTGCCTATCTCAGTTTTCGTGACCTTAGGCACTGAGATGCATGTAGTGGCATAATGTACACCCCCTACCCCTGAATTGTGGGGGGCCAGGGTTCGAGCAGGGCTCAAAAGCCTGACTGCCGCTAAGTATCTACCCATTGTAAAATGCAACTTGGGGGCCCAAAACCTGACTTTGCAGGGGTGTTCCAAATGTTCTCTGTTACGCCACTGGGTGCATGTGCAGATGTTTTGGTCAAGTGGTCAGTCAAACCCCCAGTGTTCAATTCCCAAGCAAGCTCGGTACTCATTTATCGACCCACTGAAGGGATAGAAGGCTGAGTCAACCTTGGCCAGCCCAGGACTTGAACCCGGACCTGTGGTGTGGAAGTGCGATACACTACAACTCAGCCACTAGGCTTACATATTAATATATACTGAAACTAAAAAAAATTAAAGATAAAAGCAATCTCGCAACGATCAATGGAGAAACAATACTACCATGCAGATATCATGATTCAACTAAATAACTAAAAGAAACTAATTATTAAATGTTTATAAATTTTTTCAAAATAAACTAAAATTGAATTTATATTTCAATATTTTGAATGAAAAGTTCATAACACCAAGTAATGTATATATTTAGTAATGATATAAATAGCAATTTATTTTTTAGATGAAATCATATTTCCTGTTCATTTAAACACCTTTTTATCAGATTCCTTAAAAAAAAACTCAGATGTATTTGGTATTTATAATCACTTTACTAATTAATTTAAAAAATAACATTTAAAAAAAATAATTACAAATTAATTTTAAAATTATTATCAATTAGGAATCAATATCGCAATTTATGAATAAGTTTTCATAATTTTTACCATAATTAATCTGGATTTTCTCTTAAAATTTGTCCTGATAAAAAGAAAAACCCTTTAGTAAAAAAATTAAAGTTGCTATAATATGAAAATATTTTTTTAAATTATTGTTGTAATATATGACAATAACTTGACATACTGGTATGGACTTACTTATGGTGCCAAATATAAATGTAAATTTCACCAAGTTGGATCTTGAATAGATCCAACTTGGATCTATTGGGTGCCAAACATATCAGTATGATATCAAAATGCTTTCATATTCATAAACACATACAAACATTTGGATTTATACAATCATTTATATTTTTTACTATTTCAATGGAACTTCACTGCTTGTAAGCAATTCTTCATTTTTTAAAACTTTTATTATGACTTTCAAATAATTTTATTGAAGGAAATTGAATTTATTACATTCATTAATGAAATTATCTCTAATAAATTTAAACTTCCATTTAATGTGATTGTTACAAGATAAAGATATTAAAACAGAAATTAATTTCTTTATATTTTACAAGGAGTGTGTGTGAGGGGGCGGGTGACACTTTTCTACCTAATGGCAGACCAACCCCCGTTGTACAAGTATACAACTGTAATTTACATGTATAAATAAAGTTGTATTAATTCGTTCTTTCCCCCCCGTAAAATTCGTAAAAGGCGTTCCTTTTCAGTTAAATTCATCACTGAAGCAACATCGTCTGAAACTTCATGATTAAGTCCTCCAAATTTTGATAAACCTACAGCCTCCAAGAAAGTTGAGTATTTAGTTCTGTTGATTGCTAATAAATCTTTGTATGAGACAATGCCTTTCTTATCATGCAACAATTCCAGTCCAGGCAATCGTTTCTGTATTTTTCTGTAAGAGCTTGCTATAATGTTCTATAGCAACTGTATTGCCGTCATTATATGGAACAACACACATGGTTGCCAATTCAGTGCACATGACATATGCGAAATTGAGTTTGCTAACTTAGCAAATTATCTTGAATGTTGGCATTGTTGTGATAGTACGTAATAAATTTATTACAGCATCAAAAAAAAAATTTTTATACAGAAATACAATCAGGCTTTATATGTAGCATTTCTTTTAAATTGGTCCTGTATTCTAAAACCTCAAACATCATTTAGTGGGTTTTTTTTGTAACAGAACACTAATATTACTCTCCTAAGTACTGTTTTTAAAAGTTACCTACTTTTCAATATTGGGTTGTACTTTATGAATACTGTTATTGGAGTAACCAAATTTTTATCACACCACAAAAACTGTTGCTATTAAAATTTTTTGTACTTACTTTTGACACTATCTCTTGGCTGAGAATTTTTTAATTTCCTACCATTACCCAAGAATTTCCTCTGGGGGATATAAAAAAATATAGTAGAATAAAACTACAGGTAAGATACTGCTTTTAATTGGAAACTGATAAATGAAATAATATTTTTGATGACAAATAGAACACAGAATTCACAGTTAGAATGTTTACCTTTAAAATTAAGCTCAAACATAGGAAGTCTTGCAATTCATCTGAATCATAAATAAACAGGAATTAAAATGAATTGCTTTAAAATTGCAACTGAACACTTATTATACAAAAGCCCTTCGAGGTTGTTTTAATGTTTTCATTCAGCCTTAAACATATAAAATAGTGTTTTTTATCACTTTAGTTGGAATTGGATCTGAGCATAAGTTTATTTCTTGTCCATTCCAAAAATATGCACAAATTTATGTATACAAAAAGCAGAAGCATTGCCTAAAATCATGTAAAAAAGTAACAGCTCCTAGCAGCATTTATACCAATAAATTGATCTCCCTGCTATATAAGGCATTCTGATTTTTTGGTAATGCTAATTAAATAATACATTAATATAAATCTTTACCGCAACTAAACATTTTAAAGTACCATAAAATCTGACGTATAATGAGCACTTTTAACACAAAAAATAAGATGGAAATTTATGGGTGCACATTATATGCTGGATATAAAAAAGGATAGCTTTAAAAAATAAAAAAGAGATAAGTATAATAAAAATTAGACTTCTACATGTATTGAAATACTGTTTATTTAAAAGAAATGACATTTCTTACGAACTTAAAATGTTTAGTTCTAGAAGTATATTATTTTTTAAAAAGCTTGGGATAACACCTCTAAATGATTTCAAAACATTTAACTAACACATATATTTCATGTTTCTTTGTAAAAACGAGGATGTGCATTATACGCCGAATTAACCTAAAAATTAAAAATTGCAGCTTGAAAGTATAGGTGTGCATTATACACTGGATTTTACTGTAATTAATCTTACATTATAAATTTAATTTTTTTTTATGTCATGTTAAAATTGTAGTAAGAAAATTTAGCTCACAAATTATTTTTTAAAAATGGTTTAATTATCAATTCCACACCACCTTTATTTAGGTATGTGAAATTTCTAGGGGAAAATATTCATTGCATAGATAACAGAAATATCATTAAATGCAGCTATCTTCAATAAATTAATACAAGATATTCATTCAAAGGGTGTTAATCAAGAAAAGAATTTATTTCAATTCATTTGTTTAAAGATTGCAATGTATAAATATATTTACAAAAACCAAAGATTGTAAAACATTTTAATTTTAAAAAAATATCAAACAAATTCTCTGAACTGTTTAACATTACATTAATTATTTAAAAGTAAAATTTTAAATTTTAATATAACTGCATAAAACATGTACTTGAAATTCAAGAAAATAATTCTTTTGCAGCAAAAATATTAATGATTTTTTTTAAAAAAAGTATAACAAAACACTTATACTTACAGCATAAAGAAGTACTTTGTTTTCCTTATCTTCTCGAGGATAAAGCATGTTGTTACTATGGGGTAAAAAATTTAGAAACACTTAAAATAAACTGATAAATACTTTTTTGCAGCATATATATATATTTAAATTCATACGATTCAAATAGAATAACATCAAATACAACATGAATATCAAATAATTCTTTTAAGTAATGTGGCTTTTTACAAATATGACAGCTGTTCATCTGGTATAGGGGGTAGTGATGCTGACTGCTGTGCCATTGGGCCTAGGTTTGAATCTCAGACAAGGCATGGATGTTTGTACATGCCTAGTACCTTTGCGGCATATGACTCAAAAGCTACGGCTAACACCAGGCATAAATCTAACCCTTTGAGGCGATGAATTTTGTGTGCCTCGATTTGACATTGCCCAACAAGTGGCATTAGTTACACACAATTTTGATGACTTATCATACAATATTCAGTTATTAGCTGTTATGTTTGCTACTTCTGGGCAATTGATTTGAAATGTCATCATAGTTCCTTGATCTGAAACTAGCAATGGAAAAGAATTTAAAAATCAAAAAGAATTTTAAAATTTCAAAGAAAATCTTTTTTGAAAAATAATCGCGCCAAGGGTGACCGTACAGTAAATCTGTTCCTAAAAATGTTTAAGGAACAACCTTATACTAGTTTTAATTATTCAAATGAACACCTCTTCTCTTAAAATAATTTTACAGACAAACTGTAGACAAAAATAACTGGAAAAGTACCTTTTTTAATATAACTCCCAAGTAATTAAATTTTTTTGCAAAAAAAAAAATTTCGATGAATAGTTTGATTTAGAATTTGATTTTAACAAACGTATTTTAGCCTAACCTAACATAGTTATGCAACTAAATTTCCCAAAATTTTACCAGCATATCTTTTTTTTAAAATTATTCTTCTCAAATTATTTAAAATTGGAATAAGATATAGATATGCAGTATTTTTGTCCAAGAAAATAAATCCTGCACAGAAGACTCCATTTGTATATTTTAATAAGCCAATTTTTTCAGGATTATACACACATTGTACTATAACTATATAAACAAACAACTAAATTTTATTTTAGAAGCATTCTTTTCTATTATTTCGTAATTCTGAGACATGCTTCTTTCTTGTCCAAAGTACATAGAAAATAAAACAAACACAATGCATCAAACAAACAAAAAATATGATTTAAATAAACAGAATTAAAACGTATTTGAACCCAAATTAGTAACATGCCAAACTTACCATTCTTGACAAAATTTAATTCCAACAAAACCAGGTCCAGCACCGTATTTGTTTGCACCCTTTGGAGGGAATCTAAAGCAAATTTCAAAAATCATAATTATTTTGATTGATTTTGAAGTAAATCATTAATAAACTAGTTAGCTAAAAAATCACTGAAAAAAATGAATTATTGATCATGTACATTTTATATTATGACATAACCACGGGTTACATTACACGACAGTCGTCAATGGTGAATAAGATTTTCAATTAATACAGGAAAAAAATATACTTACGACATGATCTAAACTCAAAACAATTCCGTTATAATGTTAACCAAACAAACACGCTTACAACTAACTGCTTACAGGTGATATGAGAAGCAATTAAAAACTTTTAACCTATGTTCACAACTTTCACGAACGTTCTCTGCTAAATCAAGAAAGTAAATACAGAGGAAGCGAAATCAAAGTGGCTATGAAACGCACGAATCAGATAATTCGATTGCGCTAGTGAACAGAATAGGCATCGTTTTTGATTGGTTGACTGAAACCAATGTTACTTAAACGAATTTTTTTTCTTCAACGTAATTTTTTTGTTACACAGTTTATATTTATCAACTCTTGCATTAATCTAATTCGATATACCTGATGTAATTACAAGTACCCATAATCACTGCCGTTGCTAGTCATGAGTGGCCCCTATATCAATACTCTTGGGGGTGCTCTTTTGGGTCCTTTAACATTTTGTGGTTTTTCTCTCACGTATTTCGGGGCGTTTGTAGCTTGGGAGCACCCATATCATTGATACGGTGGTAGCTACGCTCCTGATGAAATTCCTAAATCAGAAATAATTGCATAATAGATGCTGCGTAAATTCTTCTTGGCGCTATTTTTTAAGGGCATCATTCGTTTGACGCCAAATTTCATTTGAGCAAATATGTGAGTCTTCCTGATTGTATAATAAGTAGATCTCTCTGAATAGCTAATGAATAAATTTAAATCAAATTAAAATTTATCCGCATTTCTGCAATTAAACTCTTAATCTGCCGTCCATCTGGTATAGTGGTTAGTGACGCTGAATGCGGTGCCGTAGTGTCGAGAGCTCAAACGTCCTCCCGTTGGTGTGGTGTGGTAGTTAGGAGAGGGGGGGTCCCAGCTCAGGTGTCGTCCGCGTCACTTGACCATGGTTCAAAATTACGCGGACCGTCCCCAAAAGCCCTCGTGTAGCTGAACATGGGACGTTAATATTCACTCACTCGCAGTGCCGTAGTGCTTGGGTTAAAATCACGGAGAAGGTATGGATGTTTGTGTTGTAATCCTTCTTTCCTTTGTGATGTGTGCTTCACGCTTACTTCTATTTAATCCCCTGTGTGATACTTTGTGGGTTACGGGGTTATACATGTTCTTAATAAAAAAAAAACTCTTAAATTGTCACCCGTGTCAAGAAAATACAAAATTACATAATGATGTAACTTTTTAGATTCAAGAAGGTGTACTCAGTACCGTAATTGTTACGCAGTAAATTTGTCACATTTCAGTAAGATTCCACTACTGCATTAATTTTTGAACCTTTTTTTTTTGTTCATTTTTGAAAATATATATAATATAACTCTAATAAATTTATCACAAACACCATATTTACTCGAATCGAAGCCGCCGTCGATTCTAAGCCGTAACCCAAATTATCAAAATGTTTTTGTGTAAAAAATGTTGTCATCAATTCTAAGCCGCACCCCCAATTCTTTTCACCTTTTTGATAAAAAAAAATAATAAAAGAATTGCTTGAAACGTTCATCAATATCCGGTACTTAAGAATTTTTTAAAAAAACTTTTAATGAGGAATGTTGTGAAAATGATTTGTCACTCCCATTGTCCTAGCTGACTTCAGAATTGATGCCGGCGTCATCTTTCGTGTCATTTAATGCATTTGTTATGCAACATTTTTTAAAAAGAATGTAGAAGAATTATTACAGACTGTTGAACATTTACAAACGTATGTTTGTTTCATTCACGTCAAATTTGCAGTGGCCACTGTTCGATTTTCTTTTTTTTTCTGCGTATAAAACTGCCTCCTTTTTCATACCTGCATCATAATTAACTCGTTTTGATACTATTACTGATATATCTTTGATGTTTAGGTGATTAAAAGAAAGTGTATACAAAAAAAAACTTCCTAAATACGAGCAGACAACGATGCTTAGGATAGACTGAATACTGGAGATAAACTTCGGAATGGAATAAGTCAACGATGCAAGTGGCCAGAATGGACGACTACATTTTTACTTTAGAAAGGGGTGGAAGCTCAATTTCCCCACTTAGACAAATGTTTTGCTTTCGATTCTAAACCACATCCGATTTTCAGTAGCATTAATAATGGAAAAATAGCGCTGCGTGGATTTGAGTAAATACGTTAATTAATTGAGTTTTTATTATATATGAAAACAAGAATATTGAACCAAAATTAAAATAGTTTTGAAAAATAACTAAATGATCGATACACACACACAAAAACACACACACACACACACATATATATATATATATATATTATATATATATATATATATATACATATGTTATATTCATTTTTGTACAATTAATAAATGACTCTATAAGACACATACAAAAAAAATACGGTTTCTGTCGTGAAATTTGCAAAAAATTAGAAATTGATTTTATTCCTTATTTTGAATCACGCGGGAAATTTTTATTCGTTTATTGTGCATTTCCAAAGCCTTCATAACAACATTATAATCTTCAAACACATCATTATTGTATCAATGCATTGTATTTTAATCGACCCCTTTTAAAATTAGAATATTTTTGTGATATTTTGTTTTTTTCCACCGAGCTAAACTGACCATTTGTGTCGCAATGTGTGTGATTGTGTCGGGGACAATCATGCATCAATGTCGAAGGTGAATATTTTGAGCACCTTCGGGATTAAATATGTAATGCAACTTGTAATAAAATTATTGCTGTTTGAGATAACTGTATACGCGTACTTTTGGACTATCCTGCAGATTTCCGAAGCAAATTAGTAAAAAGACTTATTCAAAGTTATAGCGATACAAATACAAAAAAATCGGGTAGACCAAAATGTTCATTTACCCAGTAGTGTTTCACCATCAACAGAGAAGCTCCCATGGGTAAATGAACTGAACACACAGCGCTGTGTGTTGCGCTAAAAGGCTTAGCAAAAGAAAAAGAGAGCCAATTTTTTTTTTTTTTTTTTTTACTATGCGTGGGGTCTTGTTTTCAGACATCGCACAAAACAAAATTTTGAATAACTTTTTTTTAAATAAATGCTATTATTATTATTTATGTCGAAAAAGTATAAATAAATATTTTTACAGATAAAAAAATACGTTTTTTTTTTAAACAGCTATTTGAAAAGGAAGATAATATAAGCCGATGTACTTGCAAGATTATAATATTTAGTTCTTATCTACAGTGTGGTTCAAAATCCAAAATTAAAATTAAAAATTTTGATAGATTTTTTTTTATTTGTGGTCAAAACAAGCTCAATCATCTTGTAATCATCAATCTAATGAATTATTTTTGAGTGGAATGATACTTT
The DNA here is from genome assembly GCA_019973975.1 of Trichonephila clavata. Lineage (NCBI taxonomy): Eukaryota > Metazoa > Arthropoda > Arachnida > Araneae > Nephilidae > Trichonephila > Trichonephila clavata. Next base: position 124,444 of record BMAO01008672.1, on the reverse strand, counting down.
GTATTTTAACCTAGCACTGTGTAATTTTTTTAATCAAAAACGGATAAAAAATTGCGTACATATTTTTTAATTACATATTTCAAATCTTCATTTTAAAGTTAAAATATTCAAAAAAGTTTTGTAAAATAGTCCTTTTTTTTCAATATAAAATAAGATCTTAAAAACACGAACATAAATACATAAATGAAAGCATAAACATGAGTAGTGCAGGTTACACAGCTAAATAGTCGGTGGGGGGGAATGCATCTCCGTGGAAATCACGGGTTGTGCAAATTTTATTGCTTCTACTTTGTCCGTGGAAATCGTGGGATGCGCAGCGAGAGGATTAAAAGAAAATTTAACGAGACACAGAAGTAAAAGAAACGCATACGCTTACGACTCCATTTTTTCTTTTATTAAAAAACATATGTTGAATAATTTCCACAGGACTAGATGTTTTTAAATTAATATACACTCAGGTCCATAAATTAAGGATAATGCAAGTTCAAGCAAAGAAAGAGACGGAAGCAAAACAAATTGGATTTATTTGTAAAGTCTTTTTATTAAACAAAAGGTAAATAACAAAAAAGATGGTATATGTTTGATGTCATTATTAAAAATTGCAATTTTTGCTCCCAAAACAAATTTAAAAAAAACATTGCATATTTGGTATGATGGTTAATATGTAGTGTGTCTCCCAGACGATGTAATATAGGCCGTACAACACCTGGGCATGCTGAGAATCAAATTATTGATCTGATCTTGGGGAATATTACACCACTCATCAAGCAATGCTCTTCGAAGTTCCGGTAGGCTTGTATAAGCGGGTTGCCGGGCTACAACTCGTTGGCCAAGCATAACCCACACATTCTCTACTGGATTCAAGTCCGGTGAGAATGCTGGCCAGTCAATACGGGTGATAACCCCCAATTGAAGACATTCGCTTACAATGTTTGCACGGTGAGGACGGGCGTTGTCATCCCTAAACACATTCTGAACCCATGGCCCCCCGAAACAAACGTACACGTTGTTCCAGAATGACGTCCCGATAGATTTGGCTTGTCATGGTTCCAATTTGAACATGCAGGTCAGTTTTGTAACCCAGAATAACCCCCCACCAAACGAGCAATCCTGCACCACCGTAACGGTGTCGTTTAATGGTGTTCTCTTGGTGGTAACGGGTACCTGGCGCTCTCCATATGAAAGTCCGACGAGAATCAGACTGAAAACTAAACCTGGACTCGTCGGAAAACATCACACAATACCACTGTTGCGGTGTCCACAATGCATGCTCTCTACTCCAGGTTAATCGCAGGCGACGGTGAGTTGCGGTAAGGGGAACACATCTGACAGGCCTACGAGCATATATACAAGGGGTGATCAAATGAAAAGGTACGAAACGACACGGGGGGTACAAATATAGACTTTATTCAAAATATACCCCATAGGCCTGAGCACAACGATCCCACTGATGAACAAGCCGCAGGATTCCTTGTTCCCAGAATTCCTGTGGCTGTGACGAGACCCAGTCCTTCACAGTGTCCTTGAGTACGTCGTCCGAGTTGAAGCGCTTTCTTTTCAGGTGTTTCTTCAGTGGACCAAACACATGGAAATCGCAGGGTGACATGTCCGGACTGTAGGACGGATGGTCCAACGTCTCCCATTGGAACTTGTCCAGTTCCATTTGTGTGACTCTGGAGACGTGTGGACGCGCGTTATCATGGAGCAGAACCACACCCTCCGTGAGCAGCCCCGGTCTTTTTTTCTTGATGGACCTGTTTAGGCGTCGGAGTGTCTCACAGTACACATCGGAGTTAATGCTTTTTCTGTGCTCGAGTAATTCTGTGCTCGCATCATTTGGACGCCGCTTTTTATAAGAGCCTTTGCTCTCTCCTGCGCATGCGGGCACCCACGCATGATCCGATCCCAGTCAGAGTCTCCAATGGCATCCCGAGATGTCTCGCTACATTCTCCCTTGGCGGAATATGCAAATATTTAACGGTTTCATTTTTATGTCGTTTCGTACCTTTTCATTTGATCACCCCTTGTACCAATTTGCCCTAAGCGTCTGTACACGGTGTGAAACTGTCGTACCAGTGGCTGAAGAGAGCAGACGCGATAGGTCTGATGCAGTGCTCCGTCTGTTTCTTTCGGCAGTAACTGCCAAATATCGATCTACATTCGATATTATTCCTTTATTACAATTCATCATTATTTTTCTTCACCAAACTTTCGTGTGAGAGATTCTTACATTAATGTTTATTTATATTTATGTAACAATAATGTAGCAATTCCATAAACAAGAAATCGGTTATACAAATAAAATCTCTTAAAAGCAATAATTAATATTTTAAACTTACGCAATTGATAGATATTTCAGCAGCAAATAAACTTTCTCAAGTACACTCATGTTTATAAATTAAGGTTAATTCAGAATTACATGAAAATCGAACTCTAGACTAAAAATTCCATTTGTAAAATTATCACGCACATTTTCAACAATAATATGCAAATTACAGGAAGCCACCATATGACAACGATAGTACGTCACAATGACGTGAGTGTAATATAGGGGTATATAAGGAATGGTGGCAAAGAAATAAAATTGTTCACATGCGTTTTTTAAGCCACTCAGAGACATAACTGAACAGTTATGACACAGAGGAAGCATGAGGATGCCTTTTTACCTTGTAAAATAATCGACAGCATAGAATATAGAGACTCAAATGGACGTATCAGAGGAACTTGGAATTACTCAAAGTGTCATTTCTAGGCATTGGCGACGATTCCAAGATGACGGACATGACAGTAGACGTTGCAATTCAGATCGCCCCTGAGTTACAACGCCGAATGAAGACCAATGTTTGGCAGTAGTTCTAAAAAGAAGCAGATGGAGTCAGAGACGTCTTATAGCATGGGCCAACTGGGCGCGGCTCATCTTCGGTGGGGGCCTCGTTTCATTCTCGGTTCATTCTTAATAAGATCATGATCAAGATCATTATGATTTAATGGTCAAATATTATTCCTCCGAAAAACACTGAACTTCAAACTGCATGTCCACTGGCAAAAGTACAAGACTGTGATGACCATTGACCATGTCTAGGCCTAGGCCAAATACCATAATCAATCCTTCAACTCATTTAGTTAAAAAGGCGGCCATCAATCAAGTCGGTTTATGAAACGTCGTGCACATGTATTTGTTTCAAATAACCGTTTGTACGAGTATTTGATATATTGCATGCTTTATACTATCTACTTTTACAGTCACAAATAGGGCCTACTTTTCCCTAGGGGCCCAGGGCCTCAAAAATTCTTAAGACGTTCCTGGATGGAGTAGAGCATCCGGCCTGTCTCGTCAGCTGCATCCACGGGTACGACGGATTCAAAACAAACCATGGACAGACGTTTGGGACGCATTGGTTTATATGCTCGTAGGCTTTTCAGATGTGTTCCGCTCAAGGCAACTCACTGCCCCAATGGTTAGTCTGGAGTAGAGAACATGCAATGTGTGTGTAGACATCGTCACAGTGGGCTTCCTGATGACTCTAGGTTAACTAGGTTTAACCTAGGTTAACTTAGGTCACGGTGGTGTAAGATTGCTCGTTTGGGGGAAATTTTACTGGGTTCTAGAATATATCTGCATGGTTCAAATCGGAGCCACGATAAGCCAAATTTATAAGGACATCATTCTGAAAAAACATTTACGTTTGCTTAGGGGTGTCATGAGCACAGAACTTTTGTTAATGGATGACAACGCTTGTCTTCACCGAGCAAACATCGGAAACGAATGCCTTCAATCTGAGTTTATTACCCCAATAGAATGGCCAGCATTCTCACCTGATTTAAATCCGGCACAGCATATGTAGCACTTGCTTGGCCAACGAGTTTCAGCCCTTCAACCACCTCCTACATGTCTACCGGAATTTCGGAGAGCAATGCTTGATGAGTGGTGTTATATTCCCAAACATCAGATCGATAATTGGATACTCAGCGTGCCTAGGTGTTATACGGACTATTAAGTTTTGGTAAACAGAGTATTTTTATTGTAATTGCTATAGGTAGCAAAAAATCGTTGATTTTATGAATAGTATCACACTTAAGGCATATTTTTTATTCTTTATCTTTTATTTGATAAATGAGCTTAAATTAATTATAATGAGCTTAAATAATTATTAACGAATAAGTCCCGTTTGTTTTGTTTCTGAACCTTTATTTCCCTGAGCTGGCATTATCCTTAATTCATTGACATGAGTGCATTTAAATATTAATATTTCTTTCTTAGTTGTAACATTAGAGAAATAATTGATTCAACTTAATTTTCAAACGCATGCAAGTCAGTAAAGGAACATTAATTTTAGTAATTATTTTCTTAAAAGTGAATTTTTTTTTTCAAAATTTTTGATTAACAAAATCTGTAATTGTAACATTTTCCCCATGCCGTTAACAATTTTTGCTTTTAGTGCTAAAAGTGATAAATTTCATTTTTAAAAAAAAGAAAATATAACTTTTAATTTGGAGAAAGATTTTTCTTCAGTGAATATGATAAAGTTAAAAGTAAAAAATCGAGGCTGTAATAGCATCTGCAAAATATAGTTTTTTTTTGTTTACATACTTATTTAATATAAAATTAGGTAAATTCTTTTGTATTCGAATTTGTAATAATTTCTTTCTTTAGAATAATTATTTATTTCTTCAAAATACTTCTTTCTGCAAATTTGATTTCGTTTCGTTATGTATCTTTAACTCGATAAATAAATGAGTATTAATTTTGGCATTTATATGTATTCTTATTTTATGTAATTATTATTGAAAAAATTGAAAAATAACTTGTTTTAAAATTTTTTTTAATTTTGATGTATTTTCGGGAATTTCGGGCACGACAATTACATTTCCGAGATTTCCCGGGAATGGAAAAAACCGGGAAATCAGAAACCCTTCTGTAAAATAGAATTTTTGGAGATTGGAGAATGTTGACCTTTATTTCGTTGCAATTTTTATTTTTGGTATTTGTTTTTCGAAATGGAAGCGAAATTGTTGTTGGAATGAGCATTGTAAATAAATGAAACTTAGTCTTTAACCTCGCAGCTGATATATAAACTCTTACACGTGTTCTAGATGCTTCAGAAATTTTTATTTTTGGTGATATGAGAATGGATGATATACGGCTTTCTTCGGTCTTAGACTTTGGTGAGTATTGAGAGGGAAATTAAGTTTATCGTTTATTATTTTAGAGTATTTAAGAAAAATAGAACGATAAAGTGTTAATTTTGAGTACAAATTTCCCAAGTGTTCCACTCATAATGTACCAAAAATTGAAATTATTGGACCATAAATTTATTTTATGCGAACTGTTTTCCAAAGTTAGGCTTAGCAGTGCGAATTTCCCGTCTTTCTAACATTTTTAATTTAAAAGTTTTGAGCCTTTTTTCAAATACATAAATGTAAGTATTTATGTAAAAAAAAACCGTAGTTTATTTCTCCACATTTTTTTTCCCTTCAAATTAAATAAAGTTCATGTTACGCGGTCTCTAGATAAAATTGAATGTAGATTCTCTTGTTTACTACAAAAATCGTTCCTTTTCTCTTCTTTTATGCTAGTTTTTTTTTAAAATTACTTACACTGGTTTTCGAGAAATGTATGTATCACATAAAATTAAATTATAGTTTAAAATAACTAGAAAACACCCTTTTATAGTTAATCGAACTAAGTTGTAGATTAATCTTGTAGTCGCCGAATCTGGGAATGGGGTCTGAAATGAGTCGCCAGAAACGGGATGGGATCCGAGAATGGGAAAGCGTTCATTCTGATGATCCTGATCAAGATAATGGAATAAAATTATTAAGTTCTTGTATTGTTATCGGTCCTGGACAAGTGAGCAAACTTTCGAATTAATCTGACCTTTTAAAGAGGGTAAAAATGGAGTTCAAAGATTCCGTTGCATACAAGTGAAGCTTATAAAAGGGTATTAAAATGAGATTAGTGTACTTGGTATCTATATATCATCTCTAACCTATATTATTTAACTTAATAAATAAAATATATATATTTCCTCATGCTCATACTACATTTTTTTTTTCATTTTATATGTTTATTAATGTTATGTTCATTAATGGAATGACTCTGCATAAAAAAAAATACCCTTTTAACATGCGTTACAATACAAACAAAAATTATTTAAATCAGTAGTAAATTTATAAAGTAGAGTTATATATTAATTATGTGCTGATATTATATTTGCTTTGGAGAATTTGGCTTTTGAAATAAAATTTCCAGAGGCACTCTCAACGAAATATCAACCAATGGGCTAAATTAAGGACGGCCATTTGATAAATTCGATCACGTGTTCTTCATTGAATTCAAAACAAACTGACATTAGAACTTGTACTTGTTGTTCTACTTCTAAAATGTAGATAAAATTTCAAATTTGGTAGTTGGGTAAAGATATTCAAGTATTAACATTCTTCAAAAAGTTTTAACAAATTTTAAAAAAATATTGCGCATATATTTTTAAATCAAGTTTATTTTGTTACTTATGTGCGTTATTATTGTTGACAAATTTGTTCTTTTTAAAAGAAAGTTTCTGCAAAAAAACACAAGTTGGCAACAGGAAACGCAAGAAGAGATTAACTAAGTACACGTGATTGCATTTACTGTGGCACTATGACGTCACATGAATTTAGCCCATTGAATAAAAATTATATTCAGGAGCTGTTGGAAAGATCTATTGAAAATAATTGGGTCAACAATAAAAATCCTTGAGTTGCTTAGGGTAAGGATTTATGAGTCCTGATGAAGGCAAAGAGTTTAATAGGGAAAAAATAATTATTCCAAGCCGGTTAAATAATTATTTCACCTGTTTGGAATATCTAAGTAAATATGACGAGCACTTGAATATACATTTACAAAAATATGCCCTCCAAGGTGGAAAACATGAGGACTATATATCCCAATATATTTCACGTATTTGAAAGATCTTATTGCCTATCAAGTAAGAGTTGAAATAAATCAAATCTGTGCCTTTTAATTGTGTAATTGTTGACTTCACTTTCGATATCTCTCGTGTTGTAACATATGATAAGATATGTTTCATGATAAGAAATATCTATATATTTTTCGTTCTTTGGTAATCGTTCCAAAATGGAACTTATGATATAAATAATGATAGACCAGTTTTTTTTCGACAATTTTTTTTAAATATAAATTTAACGAAAAGCAATTAATCAGTTAAAACTGAGTGGTTGTGGGTTTAGAGAGAGAGAGAAAGAAGTAGGAGTAGAAGCAGTTTTTATCCACGTCAGTTACTGCCGACAACCATTCAGCTTCTGCCGAATGTTATAGATGGTTGGTAGAGGGAGCATGACTAGTTTAATAGTAATAATAAATACAGTTCTTTGAGATGTATTCTCATAGAATGTCTTTATTCCTGGAACAAGTAATTTTGGAAATTTTAACAAAATTAGAAGAGGGTATTAAAAACTGCAGAGAACAATCTTTCGATAATATTTTTAATATATACATATACAGAAGAAAGTTCCGATTCCTTTTTTTTTTTTTTTTTTGCAATAACAGGTCATTTAGCTTAGTGGTCTTCAAATTTTTTCGACTCATGAACCCCTTAGAACTATAAGGTGGCTTCGGGAAACCCCATTCCACATATCCCCTAGTGATAACGTTCGGTTCCCTCTTACCTCGGAACCCTCTTGTCTACCTGTAAAACCAGCTAGATGTGTAGGAGGAACAGAATAATCCAGACATGATTTCCAATCTAATTAATTTATTAATTCTTATTAACAATTATCAAGCAGACACAATATAATTCTAATTCAGGTATATGAATTCTAGTAGAGTGCGGTGGTGAGATTCTATAACATGGGAATACTACTACAGACCCTCAACTGAATCTAAGACAGCTTAAATACGCTCATTTATAACTACGTCGCATAGTAATAACTAGTTTCTACTTAATCAAATGCACAGTACCTGAACCTTTAATGCATCGGATCCTACACTGGAAACTTCCAGGCACTCTCTTCGGCTTGATCAAATGACGTTGGCTCCACACTTTGTAATCTTTAACTAATTCCACTGCTTTTCAATCTTTAATTAGCAACTAATTCTCAAACTTATGATAACTCATATTTGCACACATCCAACGTATCAACTTAAGCGTGTCAACAACTCGCTTCCTTACTGCCAACTTGCGAAAACCGAATTTATATAAATCACGTTTGCTTACTCGATGAAAGTTGGTTGAATTAAATATTTTGTTTAAAGAGATAAGAAGGAATTAGGGGAACTGCGTATAAATCCGTCTCACCCTCTCTTTATCAATCAATCGATCAATTAATTGATGCAATATTAATATAGTTTACTCATTAATAAAATTCATTTGTAATCCGTGTCATCAACCCTTACATTATATTTAGTTACTGGGACATGCGCTTGCATTTTTTTACACAAAGTCTAGGACTATTGAAATTATCTGCCGTCACCTTTTCCTATTCTGCGTTTGTTATTGTATTTTATTTTTGTAGCCACTCACACCGAGAAATATTGAAATATTTTTCACTTCTCATTGAATGGCATTAAATCGCTTATAGCTGTCAGAGAAATCCTGTGTGTGTTTTGCATGGGAGAATTTGCTGATTAAAATTTAACAGTTGTTCTTGCTTAAATTTAGATTTTAACCCCGAATTTGTTGGTATGCCGATTAGTTGTTCGTTTTTCTTTAGAATAGTCCCCCCCCACACACACACACAATGAACTTTATGTAAATATCTTGTGTCGTTTGCGTGCGTCAATCCGATAGAAAAGACCGAAATTTGAGCTGAGCAGTCATGGGTGCTTTATATGATAACGCTCTTGCACACCGATCCCTTTTCGTCCCTGAATTTCTTCAAAAACCAAAAAAAAAAACTGTTTGCCACATCCTCCTTACTCCCCTGATCTCGCCCCCTTCAATTTCAGTCTATTTCCTGAACTAGCACGTAGCTTATTTCAATCTGCAGATGAAGCAAAAATTGTATCGCAGGATGAATTAAAGGACATGGCTAAAAAGGGATCCCAGAAAAGCTTCGACGATCTTTACAAGCGATGGCAAAAGTGTGCTATTGCTTAAGGGTCTTATTTTGAAGGTTCCAGAAATTTAATTAGTAATATTTTTTAAGTTATAGACTCAGTCCAGAAACTTTTGAATCCTACCTCGAAAATGCACACACAATTTAAAGTATGGCGTAATACCAAGTCTTGCATGGCAATGGGGACAGAGATAATATCGGCTTTTTTTGGATTATCTTTCCGTTTTCATTTCTTCTCAAGCAACAAATTTCACATTGCTTTGCCAATCCCTGTTATCTATCGAATATTTTCGACCATTTTCAAGGATCTAAATTCCTGCCTTCATTGGACATTTCCCGCCTTCACCGCCAAGAAAATTCCGGATGAGAAGTATTTTAGTACCTTGGACAAACTGCATCTCTTAAAAACACCAGCCCTAATAATCTCACTGTAATAATCAAAAATGTGTGCAAATCAAAGATAGAAAGAAGAAAATGCCAGTGCCCGTACAACGTATGGGCAAACCGGTTGTGGTCAGCTTTCAGTAACCAGTACGGTAAACAAACAAACTAGTTAAGGGGTTAAAGTAGAAGAAAACTCTTCTGTATTGGTTTTCTTTCATGCTTTCTCTAAAATGTTAAATGTAGAGAACCATATTTTAATATGTTCTCTTTGTGAACCAGGCCCAGTTTTCCTTCACACACTGTAATTCATATTTCGATTTTTATACTTCAACAATAGGAAGATATAAAAGCATTTTTTTTTGGACATATTTATTGCTGATCTGTAGAGAAACAGTCTGATGCATATACAATGACTTCTTAAGACTTCTGGAGGTCCGAAGCCCTTGTGCAAATGAAGGCCCCACTTGTTATCTTTTTAAGTAGTCAGTATATAGCATATACGTTGATAAATATTCGTACAAACGGTAACCCATAACAAGTAAATGCGAGTGACCTACTAATTCAGAAATCTAGCCACAAACCAACTCAACCGATTGGTGCCTCAGGTAATGAGAGTGTATGGCGATAGGCCTAAGCCTAGGCACGAAGGAGAGACATTACATAATAAAGACAGTTTTGCCACTGTTGCCAGTTGACATATAGTTAAAAAAATCTCAGTTTTTCGAAGATTATGTCCTGGAATAACATCTGACCATTAAAATTATTCAGAACGTGACCTTATTAAGTCTGAATCGAGAACGAGACGGATCATCTTTCAAGGCTGAAGCCCTAGATCTGGGCTCAATTGGCACACGTCTTAAGATGTCCCTGCGCATTTATATGAATCTAAATCATACAAAGCTATTTTTGTATTGAGGCATTTGTATCTGAAAAAAGTGTTCTAAATTTAGCTATTATTCTTTCATATTTGACTAATGAAGGCCTTAAAGAAAAAGCAATACTGTGACAAGAATCACATAGAAATAGAGATTGTCAAAAATTCTTTCATTTCTGGATAATAGAAATTTTCTTATCAATGTTAAAGAGAGAGTAACGAAAATTTATTTTATTGTTCTTAAATGGAAAGATATTCAAAACAATAATGAAAACGAATTTTTAATATTGAAAATTTTATTAAATACATAAATGTGTGGTAGTAAAAAGTATACATCGATAGAATAAACATGAAAGCTAATTTTAAAACTTAAAAGCAACGTTGTCCGTCGTCTGGTGTTTTTTCAGGATTGTCCTAGACAGGAACAAAGCATTTGAATCGACTGATCAAAAACTTTAGAGTTTCTAAAGTGTAAATAAGAAGTTGTGGTCAGTTGGGGAAGTCCCTAGGTGGTACCTTGCCAAGAGGTGTTCCCACCCAGGGATAGAACTCGGGGCAAGACGAGCAGCTTCGCATGATGCGCAATGGTTCTTTGTAGGAGCACGTCTCGATCTTTTTGCAGGGTCGAGGCTCGGATCTTCCCCTTGGCCTGAACGAATGGTAAGCCACAGGATTCCTGACGTACTCGACAACATCTCGAACAGTGGCAGCAAACACGTCTGGTTTCTGCAGGACCTCGTCCAGGAACTGCATGAACCCATCTAAGCGCTCCTTCTCCCGGAGCCACGCTTCATGTAGGAAAACGGGGAATGGAGCCTACGGAAAACAAATCATAAATTTAGCATAATAGAGCAGTGATTCTCAACCTTTTTAGCTTTTTTTACTGAAAAGAATTATAAAATATACGTGCACCACAAAGTATCACACGAAGTTCACAGAAGTAAGTATTAATCACACATTACAAAGGAATGAAGGAAAAAATCCTTTGAGGTTATTAAGGATTACAAATATTTACAACAAATTCACAGAATTTTTTAAAAGCACTTCTGGCGGAAAAAAGTTGCTGAAGATTCGGAGGCTAATTTATATTAAGTCCCTTGAAAGCCAGTCTTAGGATGTTTCGTTCTCTTTTAAACTTGAAACTCTGAAGGAGCACATGTTCTACATTTTCCTCGCCACCACTATCACAATCACAGGAAGATGACGGAACTAAATTAAATTTTTTCAAGTGGCTTTTAAAGTTGCATGACCAGTTAGAAAAAGGGTTATTTTGCAATAAGTATAAAAATGAGGGCAGGCCAGTCTCTTATTAATGGTTGGAAAAAATTTCTTTGTTAAGCTTCCTTTATTTAAACTGAGATATTCTTCACCATTCTTTCTTTCATAATCTTCCAGTAAAATAATTTAGGAATATTAACGGCAATGTCAATTTTGCGCTTGGTTGCAGCCTTTGCAAGCCGATCGGACCGCTCATTTTCAAGAAAACCAGTGTGTTCGCGAACAAATGCAAAATCTATTGAGATGTTTTTATCTTTTAGGCTTTTAAGTTGCTTTTGGATTTCGACGATTATGTTGTTAGATGAAGAAATACACTTAAGAGATTCCAAGGAGGAAAGAGAGTGTATACAGATGAGATAGTCTGAGATGACACTATTTTGTTCAGTGATCAATTTAATGGCGAAGCTTAAAAATAAAATTTCAGCTACAAAAACTGTACATTCATCACGAATTCTAAATTGAAAGTGCTTGGATTCAACACCACTTCTCAACACAATAAAAGCGAAACCTTTTTTTAGTTGCGGTACACTTTTAACAATTTCAAAATTTGGTGGCACACTAACAATAAAATACCTTAAAAGAATTTTACTTCTCTGTAATACACTCAGGGACGTCTTAAGGCATGGGCCAAATGGGTCCGTGCCCTGGGCCTCAATCACAATGGGACCTTGTTTCGTTCTCAACTCAGCCTTAATTTGAATAATTTTTACTGTCAAATGTTATTTTCGTTTATATTCTCCAAAAAACTGGAAATTTTGGAGGATATGTCAAATAGCTACATGTGATGACCGTCGTCCTTGTATAGGCCTAGGCCCTACCACCCTACACTCTTATTACTCATTCAGTCAAAAGGCGGCAGTCGGTTGAACCGGTTTGTGCGATTGTAAATCATGTATATGTATTTGTTTCGAGTTATTGTTTGTTCGAGTATTTAACAATGTATTCTAAGTACTCTCTATTTGTAAGGCTGATTGGTGGGGCCTACATTTGTGTAGGGGCCCAGGGCCCCAAGAAGTCTTAAGGTGTCTCTGAATACACTATATAAAGGGGTTTATGATAATAATTTCCAATGCGAAATAAAATGTGTGCACGAAAAAGACAACAAAATATTTATTGAGTAAATACTCAAAAATTACTTATAAGAGTATATTTAATGCGAAATTTGAGCTTGATGGTTTTCAATAATTTTTTTTTATATTTGGTCGTAAAAATAAATAATGTCACTCTCATTTCGACATCTATATTTAAAAATCTCAATCTTTTTTTCTTTTTTATATTTGTTAAAGCTGAAAATCCGAATTACGCAAAAAAGATGGGGAAAATCGTAACAATGTTTTTAAAGCTTTTTTGGCTATTATGAGATAATCGCCTCTACTTTTAATCCAAAATGAATTCATTGACTCTTCCGAATGTTTTGAAATAAAATTTTGATTATTAAAGACAGAAATTAGTTTTTCCTCTTTATTCAAAGTTAATTCATATACAGATGTATCCGGTTATCACAAATGGATTAGGAACCCAAACAAATTTTTATAATATCCGTCTGTCCACGAAGGAATAAATTAAATATGCTACGAATATTCTTAGTTTATTTCTATAAAACGGCCAAACGATTCGGTTCCGGATTTTATTTTTTTCCTCAGAGTACCATTAATAGTTTTAAAAAGATTTGGCTGCATACTTCAAAAATTTGGTGACACACAAAAGTGCCACGGCACAGTGGTTGAGAAACATTGTGTGTGTGTGAAGGCACAGTGATGAAGCACTCTCATATTTTTTAATCTTAAAATCTCCATCATGACTCAACATCTAAAAAGCACTAAAAAAGAAATGACACATTGTCATGTGATCACATTGGTCATGTGATCATCATGAATTCAGCCCATTCGCTCTGCGCAGAACATTTAAGTAATTTGCAAATTATCCACATGCAGTGAGAGAAATAGAACAATTTTCCGCACTTTAAGAGAACCTGGCACGATTTATACAAAAATCTGTGATATATATTTAATGGTTTTCAACATTTTTTGAGTTGCTTCCTTTGTTTATATATTATGTAAAACAGTTTCGGTGCTCTAAAAACACCATAAAAATCAAACTATTTAAGGTATCCAACTACCCTAAAAATGTGAATTTTGCCAAAAATTTACTATTGTTACTTTATTTTATAGGCCAACTTATTAGCTTTATAAAAATACCAAGTTTATTATTTTCTGTTCACTAGAACAAGTATTACAAGTGTTTTAATAAAAGCAGATGCCACTACTTTAAGATGCCTTACATTAAAACGCGTTTTACTCGAAATGTGTTATTTTGAAAATGCTTAAACGGGGACGGCGATTGCTAAAACGGCATTGAAAATAATTAACTGAAATTTTTTGTTTTGTTATTTTGTTTGCTATTGTCTTATCTTATTTACGTTGTAGACTACAATTGCTTATGTTGTAATATTTGTCTATGTACAGCACAGTAAATTTCATTGACACAATTATATTTTAAAGTTTATCTGTATTATATTTACGATTTTTAACTGTTATTTAATATGGCTAGTTCAGCAAAAGAACAAAAAGTGCAAGATAGTAAGTGTAACAGAGAATTTAAAATTTGGGCGACCGAGAAACATGGCATTATTAGTAAAGGCAACAAAACGGTGTGTGTTTTGTGTTCTGGAATAGTGGTATGCAGATTATCGTCTGTAAAAAGCGGTATTTTGAAACAAATCACAAATCCTCTTGTAAAAAAAAGTGAACCATAGCAAAAATAATATCTTAGAAACCAAATTTAGCATGTATTCTATAAAAAATAACACCTTACAATCCTAATATAAGTTATTTGTCATCCAATCTGCAACACACAACAGAAGTCACACTAATCTTACTTTAATTTGAATTACACGTGCAAAAGGTATTTTTTCGTTCTAAATAGAGTTTTGTGATGTTAGCATTTAGTTTTATTATCTTCCCAATAATCGCAAGCCAAAATTATTTGGCGGCACGTCTATACCTCATTAAACACTTCTTTAGAAAAAATGGTACGTTGATCACCCCCAGTCTAAGAGGGGTTGACTGAGTCCCCTTAACAAAATAATATGGTTAATCTGTGGATTATCGTGAGAATGTGTGTGTGTGTACGCATTACTTCATTATCTCTCTATAATAGCAACATATGCATACATGCGACCACTAAAAATTATTTATTAGGGAACAGAACTATTAAAGAACACCGCTCTTTTTGTAAAGAGATGTTCAAGGTTCAGCCGACTTTTTCAAAATTTAACTAAAGATTCAGTTCTTTAGCAGCCAATTAAAAAGATACTTATTGTAATTTATATAGTTTAGAAAATACATAATCTTTCTTCAAAAACTACTTTCCTTAATATTGTAACTTCTATTGTTTGTAACCATCTCACCTTGTTGGAGCGGTAGTGCCTAAGAAAATTCTTCATGAGATAATCCTTGGTGTCCGAGGCTGTCTTGGGTTGAGGCGTACATGCGTCCAACATGGAGCAATAGAAGTCTCCTTCTTTGGAAGACCGGTGGTACTGTATCATAGGCACTTCCCATAAGCCTTCAAAGCGTCCATTAGGGCATGGCTCTATTTGGCAATCCTGTAATCAATAGCTTAAAGTCACTTTCATTATTGAGGGGGAAAATACTCAGTTTTAAAGTTTGGTATCAGTAAGAGACCTTATTGAATTGTAGATAAAGTTTTATCTGTTTTTCTAACGTATAATGTTTTGATCAAATTCTAATGCTGGAAAATAAATGGCAACATGTTTAAGAGAGAGTAATGAGACAGAACATATATTACGTTATCCTTTTTGCAAATAAATAACTCTATTATATATATATATATATATATATATATATGTATATATATATATATATATATATACGCTAGCAGTGTATCTGGTTCTGCAACTGAATAAGACAAAATAGCTTTTAAACAAGATATCAATCATTGGCATGGCCAAGTAATTTTAGCGCGTTTTTCACATGACTTTTTGCAAACAATAAATTTACTAGGTAAAATTTGAGAAAATTTTGTTATAAACTAGCGAAATTCAGGAAAATTTGTAGGAAAATTCGGGAAAACTATGGGAAAATTTAAATATGATTCGGCTCATCTAGGACACAAATGCGACCCAATGCCGAAAACCCGACGTCAATGGGTTGCTTATTGGCTGAGAAAAAGGTACGACAAAATATGGAATGAAGACGAAATTTGAGTCCTAATAGCACTTTTGTTCCACTACGTGAAAAACGCTCTAAAAATCATAACACTAAAAATAATTCTGGATTCTAAAAACGATAAAATATACAGCCGTTCTAAAAATCAAACGTTTTATTCCACACACACACACACACACACACACACAAATACAATACAATACTAACCATTGCCCAAATACAGAAACAAAACTTTACTTAATATTTACATTAGGTTACAGTGGCTACGTACAAGTATAGTTGCCCTGAATTAATCCAAAAATAAACTCTGAAGACATGACACATAAACATTTAACTCTAAAAAAAGAGGATATTAAACATTTTTTTTCTTTTATCAGCATTTTAGCAAACAAAAAAGACAGCAAAATGAGATGATTTTACGAAATTTGTAGATTAAACAGGGTGGTCCTAAATTCATGGTACAAACTTTAAGGGTAAATACAGGACATTGTAACAATCATTCATTGTATAGGAAATTATGGGTGAAAGTGACGTGGTGAGGCGCAAACAGGGGATATAAAAGACAAGAGAAATAGAGTTAACGGTTAATTGTGTTTACGGTAGGGGATAGTAGATACCTAGCCACCGTTCAACATGATGCATCTAAATAGAAGAAAGCTCCATTCGCAATTGGGCTGACGTTTATGATGGGAGACTTTACCGATAATGCAGACATGCATTACATTTGTAAATGGTAACAGCAGAGCTGTGCAACGAATGTATCACGCGCAGTTTCCTGATCGACGAATGCCGGATCACAGAATTTTTCAGCGATATTACATCTTTAACTTCGTGAAACACGTTCGTTCTAAGTTACCAGACATGGAGAAGGTCGACAAAGAGCTGTACGCGCAATCCAAGCCTGGAAGAAAGCATCTTAAATATTGTGGCTGTTAGACCAGACTCAAGTAAGTACAAGAGCTGTTGTTCATCACTTAAGTGTGAGTCATCAGACCATTTGTAGAGTGTTAAACATCGCTTTCATCTCTTCCATTTTCAGCGAGTACAATCTTTGAATCCGGCAGACCTTCTTCTCCGACAGCCAGTGGATGGTACAACAATAGGAGTTTTAGATGAACTTCATAATTCATGTGCTGAACAGTTATGAAGGTTGCCCATCGGGTATAGTGGTTAGCGACGCTGACTGCTGTGCCGTAGAGCCTGGGTTTGAATCCCGGAGAAGGCATAGATGTTTGTAAATGTATAGTGCCTTCGCGGCATGGGGGTACTCTAAATAGCCTTCGAGCCGCAAGTCTTCTCGTGAGGTTGGTGGAAGGGGGAGAGAGGTGGTAGGCTATTGACCACCTCCAAGGAGTTCTTCCTCAAAATTGGGGCGGAACCGAGCCAAATTGTACTGTCACCTACATGGTGCTCAAAGCTACGGAACGTCAGGCGTACAATATTACCCAATGTCATGATGAATTTCCTGGGCCTCGATTTGACTATGTCAAATAGGTGGCATTAGCAACAACAACAAAAAACAACAATTATAAAGAGTTATTGAAAACATTACACTTGTCAATGACGCTTTTAATAAAAACTTTGTCTTTCCTCTCGTCTCTTATTTTCTGTTTTTGTGCCTCACCGCGTCACTTGTGCCCATATATTCCTATACAATAACAAATTCCTGTACCTACCCATAAAGTTTGTGCCATGAATTTGGGACCCCCCTGTATATTTCCAAACATAATTCGATCCGTGTAAAGTCAAAAAAGCATTTTTTTTAAAAAAAAATTATTGAAAATTTAAATCCCATACATGACCCGAATTTAAAAAAAAAAAATCCTATAACTTTCAAACACATGTCGCCATGAAAGCAAAAATGTTTCCAAGCTGGTAAAATGGGTGAAATATTTTCCAATAAAATTGCTGCAAAGGAAAACGCCAAAAGTCAACGACGATAATTTTATTTCTGGTAACCCTGTCCAAACATGTTTTACATTAATTTTTTATCATGTACGATGTCTGTGTTAGTCATATTTCTAGCAACATTTACTTTGTTTGGAAAACGAGTGGAAAGAGATATTCGTATACAAGACATGGGATCGCTGACACATGTTTCATGGCCAGGGGAAAAAATTTACTGCATGATGATCATGTGTATTCAGACATTCCCAATAAATGTGAATTTTACAAAGTTTTCGGAAACTGAACACCGAACTCGAAGAATTAACGTGATTTTTTCCCTCCCTTTTTTAATAAAAGTTCCATTCAAAGCACCCCAAAAAGTTAAAAGAAAAAAATGCTTGTGGTTGGTCAGCTTGAAAACCGTTTTCCTTTAGCTATATGATTTCCAAGATTAGCAAATCCGTATGTAGGCCGACCCCCCCCCCCCTATTCTAACTTTTAAAATGTTCTAAAAATTCTTGTCTGATACATGAAAATATTCAGTATGAATTATATAGCAGGGTATATATTATTATTTTCTATCCTCGGGCTGGGCAAGAATGACTCAGCCTTTCATCCCTTCTGTGGGTCGATAAAATGAGTACTTAGCTTTCTTGGGGACTAAACACTGGGAGGTTCGCTTCAGACTGACCACCTGATCGGGACATCTGCTCAGGAACCTCAGCACTCAATGGTCACGCATACTGAGATGGGCACAGTAGGCCTTGGCCCTGATGGGCTTTTCGCCACTGAGTTTAGTATATATTATTATTATTATTATTACATAGAATTAATATCATCATACAACATTTCCTTTGGATAATTACGATATAATGAGACAAGAATACCTGCGCATATCCGTAGTCGAGAGTGTAGGGCCAAATGGGAAGGTCCATGTAATTTCTACTGGGCATGGAGGAATCGTAAAAGAATCCTTCTTTCTTCAAGACTTCGAAAGTGACGTCACCCGCTGTCTGAAGGAAAGGTGCCCGATGACCGCCAAGCTCTTCTTTAGGAATGCCAGCGTAGGTCGACAGCATAGTGCGCATGCCCACTGTTTCTCGCTTCCATCTTTCTGCGGTGCCGTAACGCCACAAGTCCGTGTTGCTCTCGTGGCTGTTAAAAATGAAATAGATTGAAATGCCGTTACAAAATAATAAACACTATTTCTCCCATTTGAATTGGAAATGGATTTGATGTGTCGTCAGAAAGGGTGATCCTATCATTATGAGATGCACCATAAATAATTGAAATTCACATAATAGGTCATACTTTAAAGTATCCGACTACCCTAAAACTATGAATTTTGCCAAAAATTGACACATTTTTTTTATGATTTTATTTTATGGACCATCTTATTAGCTTTTTAAAAATACCATTTTCCGTTTATTAGAACAAAAACTGCAAGTGTTTTAGTAAAAGCAGATGCCATTACTTTAAGCAAGATGTCATACTTTAAAACGCGTTTTACTAGAAATGTGATTTTTTGAAAATAATCAAACGGGGTCAGCGATTGCTAAAAAAGTTTTGAACATAACTAACTGAAATTTTTTCTGTAAATTCTGTATAATAGTAGAATTGTTTTAACTTTCAGATTTATCAATCACTGTTTTATTACAAAATTTACGGTCCCTTATGCGAATATAATCACTGTCTTTTTAAGCATTTTCATATAGTAACCCAGATAAAGTGCTCTAGTTTTTGCAAAAAGAAAATATCTCTTATCCTGAAGGTCATTTCAAAATTTAATAATATAGTAACACATTAGATTGAAAATTTGTTCATAAACCTGTGGTGCAGAATGGGTCGCGTTTAAGCTATTTTTTGTCAATTTTTACTTATTTTTTCCCAATTTAGTTACAATAATTTCTTTACCTATTCTTAATTTTAGCATATTTTCCTTAAAATGCACTATAAACCAAATTTAAAAATAACAAAAAATCCCCATACCTCCTTTTTTTTAAAAAAAAGTTGTCGCAACCAGTCGGGTACCTTAATGACTATGTTCAGATGAAATTTAGTATTCTTAAGAACCGAGAACTCTTACAATCTTTTGGCTGCAATTAATTAATTTAGACGATCAATTATTTCATTTTTTAACTTTAATTTAGACTCTGTGTTATTTCTGAGATATTGTTATTACATTATGGGTTGATAAGCTATTTTGATAAGCAAGGCACAATGTTTACGTACTCATCAAATGAAAATGGAAAGATAATATCAACAAGCCTAAAATGTCTTGAGCTACAGAAATTAAATCATTATGTTATTTTGAAGATGAGTTCATAATAGATGAGTTATTCCACTTTCTCTCGGAATAAAACATGGATAGTCTCATAATTTGGATGTGTGCGCGCGAGTGCACGTACAGAGAAAGAAAGAGAGAGAGATATATAAGCAAAATAAGTAGTTAGTCATTATATAGAAGAATACAACTTGTTTTTTTTTCTTTAATTCCGCTGAAATACTAAATGATAGAACTAAAATAACCGCAGAACGACTCCGGTAACACATGGTAACAAAAGTTAAGAAACAAAAACATTTTTGAGGATTTGGTCAAAAATTATTGAACCAATTTAAATGAAAAATTAAGTTTTGTAATTACTTAAAAGTATTGCTAAAAAAGGGTATTAAAAACTCGTGTTACTTGCTTATGACCAGGATACATGCTCATGAAAGCATGTTATTCCAAAATTGACGTAGCAAGATGATATTTATGAAGGTTTTAATATAGGTAGAACACGCTTAACAGCCACGAAGAGCTCACAATGAACTCATATACTGTATACGAAGTTGTCTATGCGATCTTGGAATAAGAAATCAAAATTCTTACACCAATGCACTTTTTTAGCTCCAAAGAGAGAGCTAAAGAGGGATATAAAGGAGCTGGTGAGCCTAAATTGTTCTGTAAAGAGTATCCTAATCATGTTTAATGGGATTTAGATATGTTCTGTATATTGAAGCATCTGAGTATTCTGTCTTCAAGAATTCATAGACAAGCCGAACTCTGTGTGGACGAGCCTTATCTTCCATAAAAATGAGCTGCGTGCCAAACACCCTTCTGAAAAACCTCACAATGCCTTTCGATCTTATCCCTATATCTCAGAGCAGTTAAGGTGCTTACTTGAAAGACACTTAATTTTGTGCGTCTGTCAAAAATTCGCCAACCTGTCCAACATACAACAGTAACACCATTACCTTCATAATAGTCCATGATGCTGGAGGGATGGTACTGCGTCTCTGATTCTCTCCAAGATTCGTTAAGAATTAATGTTCAGACTGAATCTCGATTCATCAGGGAAGAAAACACATAGTGTATTTCCTTAGTTAATATTCCATGGTCAGGTAGACTATTATGATTCCAATGTATCTTTCATTCTCTATTCAATAATTCAGTTCATCTTTTGGCATTTTGTTTTATTTAGCAGACAACACGGAAGACATGTACACAACACAAAAAATATTACATGTTTCTGACTCTACAAGCCAAAACGCGTATAAATCTCTCACATGACTTGTAGCGCCATTTAATATTTAATTTACAACACATACTAAATACTTCCGTGTCCAAGAATGACGCTGTTTGCACCATGTTAAACGGGATCTCCTGCAATCTGGAGTGAATGAGCTATAAACCTTTGTTCTCCTGATATAATGTTCTGTTTCATTAAGCCTTTGTGAAACACTGTATCTAGATACTAGGAACAGTGGATTACTCATTTACGAGTTGAGTAGCTATCCTCCTCTATTGTGCCTTGCAATGAACGCCAATAAACGGTCATTCTGCCTTGTGACGGTTCTGTGACAGGTTTTCTTAACATTGTTCTGGTCTTTTGGATTCGGTTCCATAATTTGGAAATCACATTTCAGAACACATTGGGTTACTCGGGTTTAGCCAATTGTTTTCGATAATCGCTGGCTGATAAAGTTCATTGTTTTTAGCTTTAACTATGGGACTAAATCTTATAAATACGTTTTTAAAAAAATAAAAAAATCCACTAAATGATTATTATTAATGTACTTAAAATGTTTGAAATAAACACTTTAGAATGACCCGCCAACAGTAATTCACACGAATTTTCTGTCGGCATTGTATGTGTCTCTGCTTGCTATTGATAAATTTAGAAAAGAGAAAATTGAGGGAAACACTTCTTGTGTTCATTTTTGAATCTTCAGTCAAATGTGAAAATATTTCTTTTAATTATGTAACACAGTATAAAATCTTTCTAACTGCGTAGAGAAACAAGTAGAGTCTTCGTAACTTTCAATCCAAACGCGAGTTTTTGAAAAGAAAATATAGTTAAGTATACATTGATTGCTGTTGTTTGTTTCATACTGGGATACATATGAAGAATGAGAGATAGATGAACAGCAACATACAATACAATCACAGAAGAACATAGACTTTTATTACAAACGATGATCCCAGCATAGTAGAGAAGGGGTGTACTGCTTTGCATTCGAAACGGGAATCCATTTCAGGTGAAAGTGTCCGACTTCTTTTCCCGAAGATACATCCATGCATTATTCGGGATTCTAACTCGAATATAGCATGGATGTATGGAACCCCACTCGATTACAAGCCGAATATCATAACCACCATTACATTTATTGCAGTATACATTTATTTCGGAAAGTTTTTACCTGATAGTATGTACAGCTATCTCATGGCCCTCTGAGTAGAAGGATTGTGTGATTGAATAATCGTTGTACTCATGACATACAAAGAAGGTGACCTTGACATCTTTTTGGAAGCGACCCTTACGGACGATTTGTTTGTAAGTCTCCACATTGGCCACAGTCATGGCATCGTCGAATGTGACCATCACGAATTGAGGCCTTTGGTCAAGAAGTATATCAGGTTGGGAACCGAAGCATCTACAGTCAGGTAAGCGGCAAATGGCCGGATCACATGATGGCTTCTTGTCCTCCTCAGAGTAATCGTAATCGTCATCGGCAGAAGAGACTGGAATATAAACAATGAATGTTTCAAAACAGAATTAACAGTGGGTGAAAAGGCAGTTTTTTAAGTCAAAAGATTAATTTTAGTTAAGAGTTAGCATCAATCTAGATTATACAATGAACTGTTTCAAAAGACAAAATCCAATTCAGTGACAGATTTGTTGCGAATATAAGACCGGTTATATCTAAGCCAAAAAGAAAATTTTTGTAATTTTGCATTTCTTTTAGATCAGGAGTACTCAACCTTTTTTTCTGTCGGGCCGCATGCATAAGTTGGTTATTTCACGCGACCCGTATACATATGATGGCCGCAGTGGCGTGGGCCGCAGCATGATAATTAATAGACGAGAAGGAGTGAGGGGAAAAATGCTATAAGACCAAGAAAACATAGAAATTTTAAAATATGGAAATTGATCAAAATATTAAAACTCCTATTTTGCTTTTTTAATTATTATTTTTTATCTTTCTTGTTTTTGTCACTAAATTCTTCTATATTAGAAGCATTAGGAGTCATTCTTTCACAATTTCTGCATCAATAAACGGTTTCATATGAGTAGGTAAGAAAAGCAGATTCTGCGGTAAAGGCGCGCAGGCGCGGGCAGGCGCAGGCGCAGGCGCGGTGGAGGCGCAGGCTCAGAGTTGAGTTGTTTTCCTCCTGTGGAGGCACAGGCGCAGGCGCGGAGTTGTTTTCCTCATGTGGATGTTGCGTGGAGTTGAGTTGTTTCCCTCCTGCTATGGTTTTGGTTTTCGAGTTGATAGGGGGAGTTGAGTTGTTTTCACCTGCTGTTGAGTTGTTTTCCTCCTGCTGATAAGTTGAGTTGTTTTTTAAACGTGTAAAAAAATGTATTGAAATGTTTAAAGTGCTCATGGCGCCACCTATTGGTTAAACTATACACTAATTATTAGATTTTAAAATGATTGATAAAATAACGCTCAAATAAAAAAAAAATAATAAATCCAGATTCAAACTCACAGCCCCAGAACAAAATGTCTCCATAGGACAATAGTTTTTCAGTTACGCTAACCATTGTCCTATGAAGGCATGCAGACCTGAAGAAAACTTAGGTTTATAATCTCATGAATTTAATTTTGCAGGCGAAGCAGATGGCGACATTTTCTTAATTAAAATGAAATAAAAAAAATATTTCATTTATATTATTTTAATAATTTGTAAATTTTAATTCGGTATAATGATTACACATACACAGTAAAAATGTGATGTAGAATACTCGTAATCAGCGTGTGAACGGCTTACGATTGAACTTGTCTTAGCTTGTCTGATCTTGATTCTACAAGACGGCGACTGAATTCTACGTCAGAAATTATCTCAATGCTTAGAAGATGGATACATTGTTGGCTTTAAAAAAGTTTATTTTTATAAATCTGAAGCAAAAAGAATAATTTTTTTTTTTATAAATATGGTTATATTGTTAATTTTATTCATACTGCTTTCTAGTTTAATTTATGTTGAAATAGTTTCATTTTAAAAGATAAATATCAGTATACATCTTTCAAACAAATTATCTTAGTATGTTAAGCATAAGTGATATTTTAAATATATTTTGTATAAAAGAAAGGAAAAATTTATGTTTATGTGTTTAAAGCAAACTCTTTGCCTTTTCCAAAGAGTATAAATTGTATAACTATTCATTGCAATAACCATTTAGTTAAAATATTTTTTTAATTGAATAGAAATAAAAAAAAAATATTTATTATACATTGCTTTAATAACAAATTGTAAATTTTAATTCGGTATAATGATTACACATACACAGCAAAGATACAAAGTAAATTGTTTATTCAGAAATCAACATCTTGTATTGCGTTTTACATTACAATTGTATATATATATATATATATACATTACAGGAGAACAACAAATTATAAAATTGATTTCAGTATAAGGATTACACAAAAAGATACAAAGTAAGTTGTTTATTTACAAAAGCAGCATTCCATTTCACATTACAATCTTTTATTTACATTACAAAAATCACATTATTGTGTCATCATTGGATTTTATGTCTTACTGCTCATCGAATAGGTCTAAATTCATCAATGACCAATGTCCATGGGCAAGCGTAGTAATGCCATCATCATTAATAAACCTTTTGTCATCTTTATAGGACAGAGCAAGTTTGTTTTGCTTTATGGAGTGTATTGAATGAAATTTGGATCTAATTAAGTTCATGTCAACATATTTTAATTTTTGATTAAAAAGACAGACTTTCTAGTCCTCGAATGTTATTTTATTTTTTAAAGTTTGTTTTTTAATTACTTTTAACCGCTTTTCAATCTTATGGTTTGTTTTGTAGGCATACATTTTCGATTTTAATCCTACATATTTCGTCATAATATTTCCTTTGTTTTCATCTTTCATTTTCCCGAAGACATTTTTGTTCACTAGAGGTAAATTAAGGTATCCGAACACGTTGAAAATGACCCAATTCAGTCAAGACAGATATTTTTGTTTTTTATTTTATTGAATATAGAGCTATCTTTTGACTTTACGAAATATACTTTATTTTGTTTCTACACTACCTAGAGGCCAAGTTACAATCAATTTTATAAAGTTAGAAAAACGGAAGTGTGGGTTTTTGATCTACCAGAAGTATGCATTTAAATTGCTCAAAATCTTTCATGGCGAGTCCGATAACTCCAAATATTACGAATGTATTTCTATAAAACTTTTTAAACCTGATATTTACGTTATTTTCTAGAGTATGTACTAAAATATGTCTTATTATATGAGTACTTTTTGAGTTATGCCTTGTTATTTAAATAATGGTCTCATAAAAAATGTAATATTTCTTATAATGTTTACTCAATCATCTCCAAAATTTTCAAATTTTAATACAAAATTACAATTTTAGCACATTTTCTAGACAAATGCATCTGGTTTGTTTTCGTAAAACTTTTACTAATATATGTTTATTAATTTTTTCTCTAACTGCTTTGAAGTTTTTCAAAAATATTGCTAAAATTTAACTTATAATTGTGATTTTTGCAAAATTCAGGTAATTTATATTAAATTTTGATAGTTAAATAGAGTAATATTTATTGATATTGAGTCCTAAAAGAGCATTTATAATGTTTTAGTATGCTATTTTGTTAAAAAGTACTCTGAATGTGTTCGGATACCTTAAAAATGTTATTTTTGTCATAGTCTGAAGTGTCATATAAGTTAATATTGTCTTTCATGTATGTCACTATAAAAATCATCAGTCTTTATTTCATAGATAAAGGAATCGGTGTCTGTATACATGAGCCTTACTTTCGAGTCGTAACGGTGCTTCATGTACTCATAGTGAAAAGAATAAATTAGGACTTTTGATAAGTCTAAAATCGCCCTTCCTACCTGTATTGGTTTCAAGAATTTGATTTGGGTTTTTTTTTTAAGATGAACGGCCATTAAGTTTCAGAAAATATTGTACGACGATTAAAATTTGGTTTCGCTATTAACTTTCGAGCTTGCTCTTCTGTTGAGCATAAACGTATATCTACTCTTCTTCTTACAATTTCCATCGTTTTCCCGAATATGCTGTTATTCATTAGTTTGTAAAAATCCATTTGAAAGTCATTTACAGCTTTAGTTCTTAACTCTGTATTGTAATCTATGTAATTTTTATAAGCCAAGAAGACTGAAAAAACTTTAAACCACGATGAATTTTTTTCAAGACTAACCCTAATTTTAAATAAAGCTTTAAATTTGAATAATGGAGAATATATTTTGTTTTGGGTCCCAAAGTAGTTAAAAGTCTAGGCTCTCTACAATTAGGGGGGGGGGTATTTTCAGGGGCAAGGGGAAAATCTGAATGTTTGTCATGCAAATCGGAAGGGTAGTCAAGATCCATTTCCCAGATGTAACCTACATCGGAGTCATCTGATAAATTGCAAATATCCTGTTCAGTTAAGTTGTCATCACTCCAAACAAAATCTTTTAAGGTTAGATATTTACTCATCGCGTAACCGTACAAATTATTTGCGTCAAGGTACATTAAATATTTTATCTCATCATCTGGATTAAAGTTAGGCATATGTTTGTTGTTAGCTATAGTATAACGATTGCAGCACTGACTAATACCTCCTCGTACACCCTTTTCTATAAAAAGAAGCATGTCGTAATCTGTGAACAGTTCGATAGCTACTTTAGGTTGTAATAACATAGCATCCCATGATAAAGCTGGGGTGGTAAAATACCAACGTTTATAAGTTTGCATGCATATTTTCTAAAAGTTTTCAAAGATATCAGGCAAAAATTGGGGGGTTTTCATTGCTAAATTACAACTATTACAACAAGGGCCATTAAATTTTTGAGTCACATGGTTATGATCCCTAACCTTAATATTGTTTTCGCGAAAGGTTTGATCACAAACATAACAATTTTTAGCATTATCATACAATTGCTTTTCTGATTCAGTAAGATGTAATAATGGTTTTGGTTTTTTATAAATATTATCCATTTCTATTGCATCTTTTTCTAACTTTTCAATAAAAAATTTTGGGGCACCTCTATATGCTACTGGATCTTTATAATACCACTCTTGATAACTGATAAAATAACAAAAACCTATCGGGACATGTTTTTCATAAATATTAGTAAATGAAAAGTTTGGATTAGGACAGCAAGTATCAGTTTTCCTAGTTACACACTGGAAATCCGCATATACAACAAAAGGTATTTTTAAATAATTTTGAAAATTTTAAAAACTTACTTGTTTCTGACGGCATTACTACTCTTGCAGGACTTTTATGTATACACATCTCATTGTGCTGAAGAAGTTTGTATTCTGTTTGCAAAGCACTTAAACATATTTTACATACGTACGTTTTATGTTGGTGTTTTGAGAGTTGTTTCGAAACAAGTCGAGATAAGCTTTTAATGAAACAATAATGTCCAAACTCTCCATTTTTTTTTACGTAAAGAAAATCTCTATGTTTCTCACACACTATATCACTGATGACAATATTTTTAAATCTTCTTCAAATGAATAAATGTTTATTCCTATATCGTTCATTTTTGAAAATTTTTTCACCTCGTTAGGAGGTGTTGGAAAGGCTTTTCCATTACAAAGTTCAATCTTATTCTTTGTTTTTGTGGGCATACTTTTCCGATTTTAATCATACCTGAATGGAGAATAACGGTTCGTGCGGACTTCGAGTCTTAAGATTTCGTCCAGTGTCCAGCCCGAGCCTTTATCCTCGAAATCCTCACTTTCTTTCACTATTTTCTCAGACATGTTGTCATAAATGCTGGCGAGATTAGTTCTTTGAAATACTACATTATTCGGCGTTTTAAATTCAATGTTTTTTATCATTTTTCCGGCATCTGTCGCTTTCGAGTAAATGCAATGAACCCATTTACTCACTTTCAAGGATTTGTAAGTTTTGAGTTCATTGTGAAAAATTAAGAGTGTCTCTTCTTTTCTCAAGAGTAGAAACTCTTTTATCCCCAGTGAACTATCGTTATTATGGTGATCAAATGTTTTATAAGCTTTTTGAAAAGCACTCTCTCTCTCTTGGTGGTAAGGAGATATTTTCAGGAACAGCAGCAGAATGTTCTGGGACAGCTGTAGAATTTTCAGGAACGGCCGTAAAGGTTTCAGGAACTGCATCAGAATGTTCTGGGGAAGTCGTAGAGTTTTCAGGAACAGCCGTAGAGTTTTCAGCAGATGTGGACAACTGTGTTTTCTTTTTCCTATTTGAAACAGACAAATCCACTCTCTTTCTTTTTCCCGCTTCATTCTCCAACTTTCTTTCGCAGCTTTTATTTTTCAAATGATTCAATAAGTTGTCTTTACGGGTAAAGGATGTATCACAAAACTCACATACAATTTTCTCTGTTGAATGCACAGAGTCAATGTGTCGTTTTAAATCACTTTGCGGAACAAATTTTTTACTGCAGTCTCGACATTGATGGGGGGAAAAAATTTCATGAACTTGAAACGTATGCCGTTTTAATTTATAGTTTGTCATGAAATATTTTCCGCAAATATTTCAAGTAGCCATAATGAAGCCGTAGAACGTTGCTACTCACTACTAAATCTTCAACCAAATTTTGTGTTCTGCTACTCTGTGACGATCAGGCACTGTACATATATTCGACGGAGCGAATGGGTTATTTGAAACATGTTATCAACCCCGTCTGGTCTCCTTTTAAACTCCGGGGGGTGGATAGTACACGCCCCTCATCACTTCTCATTGGTTGGCGCAGTGGAAATCTGCACACGTCACGCTCCGACCCCTTACCATCCGCCGTTTTCCGAGGCGTCAGTCTACAAAGTCAGACAGGGTATGTGAATAGATCAGCAGTGGGGTTTCGTCCTGCCCATTCAAACCACAGACCCACTGACGTCGAGACGAAACAATGAAAACCACGTGTTTTGCCTCCAAGCTGCTCTAATCCATCAAACTAGACATAAATAGGGGATCAATGCTACCTTGTTACAATACTATGAGAAAATATTCTACTGAATGGTCTCACTTTTATCTGATAATGAATAAAGTCTTGAAAATGCAGAATACAACATAATATGATTATGGACCGAGAAAGAATTTATGTGGAATAGCTTTTCCACATAATTTCCTCCTAACGAGGTGAAAAAATTTTCAAAAATGAACGATATAGGAATAAACATTTATTCATTTGAAGAAGATTTAAAAATATTGTCATCAGTGATATAGTGTGTGAGAAACATAGAGATTTGCTTTACGTAAAAAAAATGGAGAGTTTGGACATTATTGTTTCATTAAAAGCTTATCTCGACTTGTTTCGAAACAACTCTCAAAACACCAACATAAAACGTACGTATGTAAAATATGTTTAAGTGCTTTGCAAACAGAATACAAACTTCTTCAGCACAATGAGATGTGTATACATAAAAGTCCTGCAAGAGTAGTAATGCCGTCAGAAATAAGTAAGTTTTTAAAATTTTCAACATTATTTAAAAATACTTTTTGTTGTATATGCGGATTTCCAGTGTGTAACTAGGAAAACTGATACTTGCTGTCCTAATCCAAACTTTTCATTTACTAATATTTATGAAAAACATGTCCCGATAGGTTTTTGTTATTTTATCAGTTATCAAGGGTGGTATTATAAAGATCCAGTAGCATATAGAGGTGCCCCAAAATTTTTTATTGAAAAGTTAGAAAAAGATGCAATAGAAATGGATAATATTTATAAAAAACCAAAACCATTATTACATCTTACTGAATCAGAAAAGCAATTGTATGATAATGCTAAAAATTGTTATGTTTGTGATCAAACCTTTCGCGAAAACAATATTAAGGTTAGGGATCATAACCATGTGACTCAAAAATTTAATGGCCCTTGTTGTAATAGTTGTAATTTAGCAATGAAAACCCCCCAATTTTTGCCTGATATCTTTGAAAACTTTTAGAAAATATGCATGCAAACTTATAAACGTTGGTATTTTACCACCCCAGCTTTATCATGGGATGCTATGTTATTACAACCTAAAGTAGCTATCGAACTGTTCACAGATTACGACATGCTTCTTTTTATAGAAAAGGGTGTACGAGGAGGTATTAGTCAGTGCTGCAATCGTTATGCTATAGCTAACAACAAACATATGCCTAACTTTAATCCAGATGATGAGATAAAATATTTAATGTACCTTGACGCAAATAATTTGTACGGTTACGCGATGAGTAAATATCTAACCTTAAAAGATTTTGTTTGGAGTGATGACAACTTAACTGAACAGGATATTTTCAATTTATCAGATGACTCCGATGTAGGTTACATCTGGGAAATGGATCTTGACTACCCTTCCGATTTGCATGACAAACATTCAGATTTTCCCCTTGCCCCTGAAAATACCCCCCCCCTAATTGTAGAGAGCCTAGACTTTTAACTACTTTGGGACCCAAAACAAAATATATTCTCCATTATTCAAATTTAAAGCTTTATTTAAAATTAGGGTTAGTCTTGAAAAAAATTCATCGTGGTTTAAAGTTTTTTCAGTCTTCTTGGCTTATAAAAATTACATAGATTACAATACAGAGTTAAGAACTAAAGCTGTAAATGACTTTCAAATGGATTTTTACAAACTAATGAATAACAGCATATTCGGGAAAACGATGGAAATTGTAAGAAGAAGAGTAGATATACGTTTATGCTCAACAGAAGAGCAAGCTCGAAAGTTAATAGCGAAACCAAATTTTAATCGTCGTACAATATTTTCTGAAACTTAATGGCCGTTCATCTTAAAAAAAAAAAACCCAAATCAAATTCTTGAAACCAATACAGGTAGGAAGGGCGATTTTAGACTTATCAAAAGTCCTAATTTATTCTTTTCACTATGAGTACATGAAGCACCGTTACGACTCGAAAGTAAGGCTCATGTATACAGACACCGATTCCTTTATCTATGAAATAAAGACTGATGATTTTTATAGTGACATACATGAAAGACAATATTAACTTATATGACACTTCAGACTATGACAAAAATAACATTTTTAAGGTATCCGAACACATTCAGAGTACTTTTTAACAAAATAGCATACTAAAACATTATAAATGCTCTTTTAGGACTCAATATCAATAAATATTACTCTATTTAACTATCAAAATTTAATATAAATTACCTGAATTTTGCAAAAATCACAATTATAAGTTAAATTTTAGCAATATTTTTGAAAAACTTCAAAGCAGTTAGAGAAAAAATTAATAAACATATATTAGTAAAAGTTTTACGAAAACAAACCAGATGCATTTGTCTAGAAAATGTGCTAAAATTGTAATTTTGTATTAAAATTTGAAAATTTTGGAGATGATTGAGTAAACATTATAAGAAATATTACATTTTTTATGAGACCATTATTTAAATAACAAGGCATAACTCAAAAAGTACTCATATAATAAGACATATTTTAGTACATACTCTAGAAAATAACGTAAATATCAGGTTTAAAAAGTTTTATAGAAATACATTCGTAATATTTGGAGTTATCGGACTCGCCATGAAAGATTTTGAGCAATTTAAATGCATACTTCTGGTAGATCAAAAACCCACACTTCCGTTTTTCTAACTTTATAAAATTGATTGTAACTTGGCCTCTAGGTAGTGTAGAAACAAAATAAAGTATATTTCGTAAAGTCAAAAGATAGCTCTATATTCAATAAAATAAAAAACAAAAATATCTGTCTTGACTGAATTGGGTCATTTTCAACGTGTTCGGATACCTTAATTTACCTCTAGTGAACAAAAATGTCTTCGGGAAAATGAAAGATGAAAACAAAGGAAATATTATGACGAAATATGTAGGATTAAAATCGAAAATGTATGCCTACAAAACAAACCATAAGATTGAAAAGCGGTTAAAAGTAATTAAAAAACAAACTTTAAAAAATAAAATAACATTTCGAGGACTAGAAAGTCTGTCTTTTTAATCAAAAATTAAAATATGTTGACATGAACTTAATTAGATCCAAATTTCATTCAATACACTCCATAAAGCAAAACAAACTTGCTCTGTCCTATAAAGATGACAAAAGGTTTATTAATGATGATGGCATTACTACGCTTGCCCATGGACATTGGTCATTGATGAATTTAGACCTATTCGATGAGCAGTAAGACATAAAATCCAATGATGACACAATAATGTGATTTTTGTAATGTAAATAAAAGATTGTAATGTGAAATGGAATGCTGCTTTTGTAAATAAACAACTTACTTTGTATCTTTTTGTGTAATCCTTATACTGAAATCAATTTTATAATTTGTTGTTCTCCTGTAATGTATATATATATATATATATACAATTGTAATGTAAAACGCAATACAAGATGTTGATTTCTGAATAAACAATTTACTTTGTATCT
The DNA here is from genome assembly GCA_019973975.1 of Trichonephila clavata. Lineage (NCBI taxonomy): Eukaryota > Metazoa > Arthropoda > Arachnida > Araneae > Nephilidae > Trichonephila > Trichonephila clavata. The sequence continues at coordinate 91,917 of BMAO01008672.1, read as the reverse complement.
TTGCTGTGTATGTGTAATCATTATACCGAATTAAAATTTACAATTTGTTATTAAAGCAATGTATAATAAATATTTTTTTTTTATTTCTATTCAATTAAAAAAATATTTTAACTAAATGGTTATTGCAATGAATAGTTATACAATTTATACTCTTTGGAAAAGGCAAAGAGTTTGCTTTAAACACATAAACATAAATTTTTCCTTTCTTTTATACAAAATATATTTAAAATATCACTTATGCTTAACATACTAAGATAATTTGTTTGAAAGATGTATACTGATATTTATCTTTTAAAATGAAACTATTTCAACATAAATTAAACTAGAAAGCAGTATGAATAAAATTAACAATATAACCATATTTATAAAAAAAAAAATTATTCTTTTTGCTTCAGATTTATAAAAATAAACTTTTTTAAAGCCAACAATGTATCCATCTTCTAAGCATTGAGATAATTTCTGACGTAGAATTCAGTCGCCGTCTTGTAGAATCAAGATCAGACAAGCTAAGACAAGTTCAATCGTAAGCCGTTCACACGCTGATTACGAGTATTCTACATCACATTTTTACTGTGTATGTGTAATCATTATACCGAATTAAAATTTACAAATTATTAAAATAATATAAATGAAATATTTTTTTTATTTCATTTTAATTAAGAAAATGTCGCCATCTGCTTCGCCTGCAAAATTAAATTCATGAGATTATAAACCTAAGTTTTCTTCAGGTCTGCATGCCTTCATAGGACAATGGTTAGCGTAACTGAAAAACTATTGTCCTATGGAGACATTTTGTTCTGGGGCTGTGAGTTTGAATCTGGATTTATTATTTTTTTTTTATTTGAGCGTTATTTTATCAATCATTTTAAAATCTAATAATTAGTGTATAGTTTAACCAATAGGTGGCGCCATGAGCACTTTAAACATTTCAATACATTTTTTTTACACGTTTAAAAAACAACTCAACTTATCAGCAGGAGGAAAACAACTCAACAGCAGGTGAAAACAACTCAACTCCCCCTATCAACTCGAAAACCAAAACCATAGCAGGAGGGAAACAACTCAACTCCACGCAACATCCACATGAGGAAAACAACTCCGCGCCTGCGCGCCTTTACCGCAGAATCGGCTTTTCTTACCTACTCATATGATTACTAATAATATAACAAATTTCATAGGGGACCTTTGTTACCGCTGTGACATTACCACCGACAAAGCACTTTTGATGTGTAACATCTTTCCTCTCGATTGCTGGAGATTTGTGGGAGTGATTTCGTGAAAAGGGACGGAAATGCGTAACAGGAAGTTGGGGAAGCGCGCGCTATTCAGTGAAGTTCTGTTTTTTCCTCCTTCATTCGGGAGGAGCTCCCCCCTATCCCCCACTCCCTGCGGTCTAGGTCATGGGATCTTTGTTTTTGTTTTCTCACTTTACGATCAGAGAAGAAGCTAAGTCCTTTAAGCAGAGACGTAGTTGCACAATGACGATCGTGTTTCGACCTGACTTCGATTGCTGCGTACAATTTAAACAACCGGGACACAGAGCAGCTGGTGTTGCGATCTATCGTAAACAGAACGACTCACATGTTGTGGCTCGACATATGGATATTACTTATCGTCAAACAAGTGGACTGGGTATTGTTAGTCAATACATTGGGGACATATGTGCGGCAGAATGTTTATTTGAAAATGGACAGACAGTGATTTCGGTGGTCGTATACATTTCTCCGAATCAAACAGTTCAAAAAATTAAAGATTTCCTGCATTTTTTACTTTTACCATATACCGAAGGTGGTTCTGCTCTTTTTTAAAAAAAAACTATCACTGGCTTCCCATGATTTTGAGTGGTGATTTTAAAGTTAACTTCAGTTTGCTAGAAGCCGAGCTACTCATAGCTTTTTTGAATGGTGAACTCAAGCTCAAAATAAACACAAATCGAAATGTTTCGACAACTAACAGTGGTACTGTTATTGACGCTATTTTTCAATGGTTTTTAAATATTTTTTGAAAACACAAGTATATGTGTCATACTTTAGTTATCATAAATTATCATTACCGCTCTTCCCCAAATTGAACAAGAATAATTATTTTGATAAAAAATTGCATTACTCCTTGTGTTAATTAAATAAAATTTTTATTAAAGATATAATTATTCCATAGAAAATTATTTCCAATCATACTCGTTTCATTTTTTTCAGGATTTAAGTTGCTATTGCGAATTTACCACGATAACATGTCAGATGTTACACATCATATGCGACTACTGTAAGGCTCGTTTCTTTCTTTTTTTTTTGTTGTAAAGATTATTCACGAAACCCTATTCAGATCACCGCTTGAAAGAGATCTTTGAGGAAAAGTGTCTTTGAATGATTCTTGTTTACTGGTATTTTTTAAGTACAACACTTTCAAGACAAATCGAACAATTACTGAAGCATGCTTGTTTTTCACTACAAAATAGTCTTCCCAATCCTCTTGAAACAATCTATTTTCTTCGAATATATTTCGCTTGTAACATATGAAAGATAGTTAAAAATTAGTTCCCCTCATAAAATGGTAGATACTCCACTGTTGTCTATTATCATTAATCGGGGGGGGGGGGGTATCAATTTGTACCCATACGACATCGACAACAAAACGCAAAATTGCTAGATTTGATTTTTAGCAGAGAATTTCTCCCCAAATTTTCATAAATAAATGAATTTCTCAGAGCAATGGGCCATGACCGGGCCACTTAAAAAGGCTCGGTGGGCCGCAGGTTGTGTATTACTGTTTTAGATAGTCAAAAAGATGCTTTTTTGATATAAAAAAAAGCTGTTGTACTGAAAGATTATGTTGTCATTCTGATATTGTGTCTCTTTTTACCTCGAATTTTTTTGCTTAGAGTAATTTAAGGTTATGGTTTAATTTTTAAGGTTAATTCGTTTTAAGGATACCTTCAAAAGTCTTAATATAAACAGATAAGTAAAGCCAGGGGTTTCATTACTCATTTATCGTCTTATTTTATATGGAAGGGAATTTGTACTTTTATAATTTTTTTTTATTTCTAATTGGCTGCGTATTGGGGGTGTTTTATCATTACAAGTCTAGTACATATTCCCCGGGAGCTGGTATCTCTTTTTAGGGCGGCACGGTATAGGCGGATACCAATTACCGCAGGTAATTTTGACACCCAGTTTCCTCCCCAGAGAGAGGCATCAGAGCTCTGATGATGCGAACCAGTACTAGGATTTAATTTGCCAAGAGCACCCAAGCAAAACAGACACGCAAGGGATCTTTTACATGCCGTATAATTCTACGGTATGGCCGCTGTTGATTTTCTGCATCATGGAAACCCATCGACTTGGGCTGGGGTCGATCCCGCAACCTTGGGTGCAGAAGGCCAGAGACAAACCAACCACGCCACCCAGCCGGCTACTTTTATAACTATAGTATTGAGAAAAAACAAGCATGTATAATAGCATACTATATCAATCTGCTACCTTATACAGAGATGTCTTAAGGCCTGGGCCAGATCCCCGACCATAATGAGAGCCTCGTCTCGTTCTCGACTCAGCCTTAATAAGATCACAATTGGAATAATTTTAACTGTTAAATGTTATTTCCGGTTGTATTTTCCCAAAAAACTGGGAATTTCGGCACGATATGTCAACTGACTATATGTGATGGCCGCCGTCCATGCATAGGCCTAGGCCTGTCACCGTACATCATCATCACTCATTCAGTCAAAAGGCTGAAGTCGGTCCAGCTGGTTTATGCGATTGTAAGTCATGCACATTTATTTGTTTCGGTTTATTGTTTATACGATTTTTTTTGTCTACCATAACCCTTAAAAGTAGGCTTATACTGTCTACTTTTAAGGGTCATAGGTGGGGGGTGGGTGGGTCTATATTGAGTAGGTTCCCAGGACCTCAGGAAATCTTAAGACGTCCCTGACTTTATGCTTACCGAGATTGAGATAATAAAAAGACCAGAGCTGTTTTACATGAGCGAAGCCAAAGTTTTCACAGAAGTCAATTTATTTTTCCACCAGAATAATGCAACTCTCTCTACGGGTTCAGCTCTAAAAATAATTCCTCTTTCCAAATTTTTCTTTTTAAATTTGATCTTTTTTTCTCCTTTATCTTTTAGAAATCTTAGATTAAATGCTGTAAATATTTAATAGGCAATGCCAGTTTATCCATTGGTCGTTTTGGGTGGCGCCCATGGGCCCAGTGCCCATGGATTAGTAATTTTTATTAGAAAATTAATTCTTGAATTTCTAATTTTGACAAGAAGCATTTGGTGTAGGTTACATATGTAAATAGTTTGCGGAAAATTAATGAAAAATTTGAAATTATTCTTAAAATTTAAACATGGAATTTAAAAACACACATTTCATTAATGAATCCAAATCAGTATAATCATCTAAAATCATCTTCTTGCTCTCCAATTTATTTTGAGAATTTATTTTCTCCTTTTCATTTTTCTATCTGTAAAAAATCCGGTTAGGGTTCTTTGGTTTTATAAAAGCCTAAAACATTCCTTGCTTATTTGCATTTACATCAATTCGAGAGTTTTAAAGAAGAGAGTGGTGGAACCGTGGAAAGAGGGGTGGGACCGTGCCAAATCGTACTGTCACCTGCATGGTGCTCAAAGCTACGGCTAACGACAGGCGTACAATCTAGTCCGATGCCATGATGAATTTCGTAGGCCTCGATCTGACTACGTCAGGCAGGCGGCATTGGCAACAACAACACACAACAAAAAAAATTGTGACTCCTTTGTATGATGTTTATAATAGATTTTGATTTTTCTTTTCTGAATCATCCATCATGAATCATTTTTCTGAATTATCAAGTTAAGTCAATATGAAAGATGTGTTTTTAGATTTTTCTCTTTTTTTCATACATCAAGAGATAAATTTAGCAATATCATTTTGTTATTATAAGTACATTCTCATAGCTCTTTAAGCTGTTATTGCTCTTTAAAGTATCGAAATGACATTTCTTCAAAATATTTTCTGAATATTTGAAGTTTGTGAATTAACTCAATTATAGGTAACTAATTTCAAAGTTTTCTTCGTTTTAACACGCTTTTATAAGTTTCACTTGCATGTAACGGAATCTTAGAACTCGATTTTTAGCCACTTAAAAAGATCAGATTCATTCGAAATTTCGCACACTTGTTAAGGATGATGACAATACAATAATTTCATAATTTTGTTCCATTGTCCTTTTCAGGATCGTCAGGAATAAGGATAATCAGATTTGGCGACAATTTCAGATACCACGTCCAGATTTGGTGACTTATTGCATACATCATTTTTAAATTTGGTGACTTGTTCCATGTACCATTTCCAGATATGGCGACTAATTTCATACATCATTTCCAGATTTGGCGATTTATTTCAGATCTAGCGACTAAAAAAATAAGGTTTAACCCTAAAGCGAGTGTTTTGAATTTAAACTAATTTTATGCAAGTATAAAATACACTTGCGGTTAATAGAAATAAAACAAAAAAAAGTGTTTTGTATCTGAGAAATTGGAGGGTGGGTGTGTTAGCAATTCTAACCATAATATAAACATTTTTCTAAAAACGAAATTTTTAAAAAAAAGGCTTGTGCATGTGGAAAAAAAAATAATTTGCGTTCTAACTGCTAAATATTTTTTTATTTTTATAAAGCAATACGTTTAGAAGTGATGATACGAATTAACATGAAAGGAACACGTTTAAAAGGCGAAGAAATGATTGCGACACTTCATATTACCATGCTTTTATTAACTGGCTTTCTTTAATATCTGTCTGGGTGGAATTTTGTAATTGATTTTAAACTGTGTGACTTTCCGAGGAGCTAGAGACTTGAAATTTGGACCATAGCTGAGAAGTGGATAACAATGCATGAAAATGTGAAAAAGAGAACAAAAACGAAAAGGAGGAATTTTATAATTTTTAGTCCATTATAAAAACGGGGTACATTAAAAAATATTTTAATTCGAACTTTTCTTCTTTACACACTTTTATTTGTTTGACCTGTTCAAAAGAGACGGAATCTAATATAAAGATTCGGGACTCATCCGAGGCCCCGTAAACGGGGAGAATAAATACACTTCAGACCCAGTTAATTAATATCCATTGAAGAGCAAGCTTAATTCTACAGCCACGTAATTCCAGCTTCCAAATATCAAACTCAAGGATAAATTAAACAATAAATAAATTATTGTTTAAAAAACTAAAAAACACACTTTTATTGTAGTTTGAACTAAAAAAATGAAAAATAAATTATTGTTTGGAAAAAACTAAAAAACACGCTTTTATAATGAATCGAACTAAAAAGTAAAAAAATAATTTTTAATAAAGAATAAAATGAATAACGAGAAAATGAATGTCATTGGGGTAAAAGCGTGGGGTGTTCTATAAATGTACAATTGTTATAATTTTTAACTTCTATTCCGAAAAGCTGAATTAGTGTAAAAATGTAGTACAAAATGTACTCAATGTAGTACAATGAGAGATATATTTAGTAATATTATTTTGTTATCATTATAAATATATTTTCATATTAGACTGCACATGTATTAACATGTAAATGTTGTAATAAATATCTGAAAAGAGACATTTTTTTTTGAGGAAGCTAAAAAACATAATTTTATTGGACTGAGAAATCTATACAAATAAATAAAATTGAAGTGTCTGTTTGTAATTTCAAATTAGCAGCTTTTCACTAAATGCATTTAAAGGTATATAGGGTACTTATATCAAAAAATCAATTTTTAAATTTTTTGTCTGTATGTCTGCATGTATGTATGTTTGTTCCGGCTAATCTCGGGAACTTCTGGTACGATTTTAAAAATTCTTTCAACAATGGAAAGCTACAGTATCAGGGAGTAACATAAGGTATAGTTTATCTCAATATTTTCACGGGAACAGGAGCTATGCGGCTAAAACGTTGAAGTTGCTTACTTCCCGCCAAGTTGGCGCAAAATTATGCATTGGGTCAATAATGGAAATTTGAATAAAAAATTTCTCACATTTGTAACAAATAACTGAAACATAGCGTAATTTAGCATCTTAACAAAAATAAATTTTTTAAATGGTTTTTTATTAAACGTCTAACATTTATTACGTTACGTTTGTTAACTGTCAAACTCAAACTTTGAGAAATATCGCCAAGTTGGCTAAGAAGCTCTCTATTTCGACAATCCCAAATATTTTAATGCAAATTTTCGCCCACTTTTTAAAGAGGGAAATGAAATAAAGTTTTAGCGAATTGCGCGCGTGATATTGAAAATTCTATGGTAATATTAATTGACAGTTTCATACAAAGTTTTGATTACTTTAGTAGTTTTGATTAGTTTGATTAGTTTTGAAAGTATTTATTACTTTGAATTTTTGAAATAAGTACAGAGACTACATGGCGGAAGATATTTTGCGACGAAATACAACCGAATATGCCTTTCAATGAACACATCTACAACGAAACGCAATAAAGGTTTTCAGAATGGTTGGGAAGAAGCTACATGTTTTTGGAATGATTAGTCCTACACGTGTCGACGGAAATAGCTTTGATATTGAAATTGCTTGAGAATTAAACTACGATTTTATAGCATTGCATCAAGTTACAGAATTTATCCCTCAATTAACTCTAGAACAAAGTGTTACGTAAAATAGAATCCGGCATTAGTGCACTCTTTTTTTCTCGACGCCCCTGGAGGAACCGGAAAAACGTTTTTGCTAAATTTATTATTAATGACCATCAGAAAAACCCAGAAGATAGCAGTTGCTTTGATTTCTTCTGGTATAGCCGCGATTTTACTGACCAACGGTCGTACTGCACATTCCGTTTTAAAATTATCACTTAATCTTGCATTTGAAGATTCACTCATCTGAAATTTCAGAAAAAATAGCTCTCAAGGCAAGATGCTTCCACAATGTAAGCTTTTAGTGTGGGATGAAAGTACGATGTCTCACAAGAAAGCTATAGAAGCGTTTAATCGGACTCTTCAGGATTTACGAGATAGTACAGATATTATAGGAGGAATGGTAGCTGGTGAATTCAAGCTTATGGGGAAAAGTTGAACAATTCATTCTGAAAACGAATATGAGAGTGTATCTTCATAATGACGTAGATTCGGAACATTATACAGAGACGTAATTGAAAATTGGTTATGGATGTTTGGACGCAAATGTTGGAGGTTATATTTTACTTCCAGAGAATTTTGTAATGTTGAAGAAAATGATGTAAATCTTATTGCTCAAATTTACCCGGGCTTGCAACAAAATTTAAATTGGGATCAGTGGTTGCGCGCAAGATCAATATTGGCGCCTAACAATGATATTGTCCATAAAATCAACATTGAAAATTTAAACGACGTGCAGGGGAGGGGGAGGGGGAATTGAAGAAATATTTATCAGTGAATACAATCATGGATAAAGAACAAAGTACTTCATATCCCACGGAGTTCTTAAATTCACTTGAACTTTCGTGTGTACCCTCACATAAATTTCAATTAAAACTAAATGTACAAGTTATGCAAAATCTTGATTCTCCTCGACTATGTGAAGGAACGAGGCTTTGGATCACAAAACTGATGCAGAATATACTTGGTGCCAATATTTGAACACATGTCTTGAAACAGGATAGTGTTATCATACCTCGAATTCCAAGTATCCCCACTAACCTACCGTTTCAATTCAAACGAGTTCAATTTCCAGTTTTACTGTTGCTATTAACAAAGCTACCATTTCAGATAGGAGGGTTGCATTTGGAAAAGCAATGTTTTTCCCATGGCCAACTATATGTAGCCTGATCGGTGTGTCCAATGCCCAAATCTTCACTTATTTCCAACTGACGGAAGAACAAATAATATGGTATACAGTAGCATCTTGGAATAATATTCTGTTTTGAGTTCTTTTAAAGAGGAATTATATATTAGACGTAGATATTTCCGATTTTTAAAAATATTAATAGTTTAAATTATTGAATTTTGTTGTTAATTATTATAATAAATTACGTTTTCAGTTTTTTTAAATCTAAGCTCAATTTTACAATTTTTAAATTTTATTGGTTCCAGTCAAGCAATAAAAAATATTACTATACTATATTATTTACTTTCTAATGATACTGATTACGACTTTGACAGTTATTTAAAGACATCAACGCGAGCGGGGCCGCGGGTAAAAGCTAGTATACAATATATTTATTATTATTATTTTTAATATTAAGTTTGTTCTTAAAGAGTATTTTTATTAGAGTTAATTTTCGTGTTTATTATGAATAATTTCCAGTGTTAAATGTTAATAAGATTTTTAAAAAAAGGGGGGAAATTTTTTGTTGGTGTTGTACTAGTAAAAAAATTTTTTAGATTAACATTTTTGTAAACCCATTCTATCTTTTGTATGTGCTGTGTACAGGTATATGTGAGTTTGTCGGGGGGGGGGGGAGTTCAGTTCGGACTTCATAACTTTAATTTTGAAAAATCTACTTACTTAGAATGTCTTATCTCTCTCTTGTGAAGTTATCAATTCTAAATATATTAAGCATAAAAATACAGTATTTCAATGAAAATAAAATAGGGGCTTTTTGTTCTGTTTTTTAAAATTTGCAATAAGATTTTGGAAAATCGCAAAAATATTGATTTTTAATTCAAATGGGTCAATTTTTAATGAATTCAAATTGTACTATTTTTATTGAGAACTCATTATGTGTACTACTTTTTTATTTGTTTTTATGATGAATTAGATTTTGTTTTGATTTGTTTCGATAAATAATAGTATTAAACCAAATTTTTAATGTTTTCAGTTCTATAATGTAATTTAAACTATGCTAATGTGTAAGAAAATTTCATAAATAGCCTAGTCCTAACCCCGGGGACAGTCCCAAGATCCCGGGATTTGGATAATGTAATCCCGAAATCCCTGGATTGATAATATAACACAAGTTTACAAACCCTATGGTAAAGGCTGGAATTTTTCATTGAAGACAGGAATTTAGATTCTTGAAAATATTCAATAAAGAACAAGGATTGGAAAAGCAACGTGCAATTTGTTGCTTGAGAAGAAATGAAAATGGAAAGGTAATTTAAAAAAAAGCCGTTATTTCCTTTGACCCCATTGCAATGTAAAACTTTGTATTACACCATGCTTCAAATTGTGTGTGTGCATATACTACTTGTACACACACGCATAAAATCCTTAACCGTTTGAAAAAGAGGTACGAACATGAAACCTCTTTTTGTAAGTATGAGAAAAATTCTCTTAAAATATATGAAACATTCTTCGTAGCAGGCAGAGTGTACTTATAAAAAGCAAACATTTAGGGGTTTTTGTGTTCCAAATTTATAAAATAAAAAAAAAGAGAAATTTTGCAGTTATAGAGACTGCCAATAGAAGTGAAAACTTAGAGCTTTTAGTATTAAAATTTGAAATTTCATAATGTTTGAATTAAAATTATCAACATCAATCCGGTTTTCACATCTATTGACACTCCGATCAACAACTAAATGCATGTTTAAATGGTTTTGTATTAGTCAAATATATTACGGGCTGTACAAGATCATGACAAAATATAAATACAATTCAATTGAAATAACAATTAATATACAATCATATTATTTATGGATAGTATTTGTATTTACTTAAATTTCAATGTACTTGATTTTTAACATTATTTTAATTTTTTACAGCATTGTCATCATTAATTTCAACAATACTTAGACTTTTTGTACTTTCGATTATTTCATTTTGTTCTAAAAAAGATACAATGGGCTTATGGTAGCTAAAGTAAGGTAGGAAAATGTTTGATTCAAATTTATCTAAGTATCGCGTAAAAACAACATCGATCGTCATTTTATATTTTATAGTTCTGAGTTTTCGATCATTGGACATATTTAAATTAAGTGTTTCATTTAGAAAATCAATTAGCAGTAGATTTTTATCATCTGCAAAGTTAATATTGAAGTCTCCACTTAAAACCATCGGTATATTACCATATATTTTTCGCCAAATCTTTTTTCGAGTATTTCAGAACATTCTTTTGTATAAAACATCAAATGTTCGAATAAAAATTGTTGTATCTGTCTCATAGATTTTCCAGGCGAAATATAAACGGCAACCATTAATATGTATTGCCCATTCTCGGAATCGCAACGAGCAATGCACAGTATATACACATTGAACTTTTCACTAAATCCATTGAATTTCACTTATAAGATATACACAGCACTATACGTCAGCTGTATAGCTAAAGATATACAGCTATAAGCATGTCGGTGACGCGAACGCACGAGATGTCATCCATCCAAAAAGTGTCTAAGACGAACAGCACACTGCGCATGCGCCAGTCAGAGCATGTCGGTGACTCGAACCCATAAGATTTTCCCCTTCCAAAAAGTGCCCTACGCCGCTAAAGAAGTTTTCACTTCAAAATACTGTGAAAATTTTAGAACTGAAAATTAAAATAAAATTCTCTCATCTTCGCATTTTGTTACGTATGATGTTTAGTTATATGCAATAAAAAAATGTGACATTTTTTTGGAACACCTTGTGGGCAAAAAAAAATGACCGCTTAAGGGGTTAATTTCTTACCTGTAAGGGCCACCGCTATGAGGAGCGACAGAAAAACAGGATTCCTAAAGCCAATCATTGTTTGCATGTAAATGACATCGATTGACGATCTCTTAATGTATGAATGTTTTCTTATCTGTTGATATTGACATCTTGTTTGATAGCAATTATTTACATCCGTGTCTGTGAACTGATAGCCCCTATCAAAGTAATCCTTTGAGAACATGGACAAACATGAGAAATGGTGCTGACCTATCAATATGTTTCTTACCAAATGAAGTGTAACATCTTGAAAATATTATCACATGTCATATCATAATGGAAGACTTATTTTATCCTTTTTATCACAAGATGAAATCATTGAGGAAATATTCAAAGAAAAAATTATCAATCGACAGTGAGTCTCTTTCTGGAGTTTCACTTTTACTTTTTTTAACAAAATGTTTTTGTAAACAACATTGCCGTTTGATCAAAAACTAGGTTATAACTAGCCTTTCTAATTTTCCGGAAATACAAATTTTCAAAAAAAAAAAGTCGAAAGCGTGTTATTTTTAATTGATATTTATAATACGAGGGTGAGTCGGAAAATAAGTTTCCCCTGTCGACTGTGAGTCAAAGCATAGAATGAAACATTAAAGATAAGACATAACTTTATTTTCCCACATAAGTACCAAGTACATTCAGACATTTGTTATACCGCTTGATAAGTTTCAAAACCCCCTGCATGAAAACTCAGGGCATTGCATACGGAAGAAGCGTTTACTTTTGCGGGGACTTTTAGGATGTTTGAACCATCAATGCTACGCAGTACCGTAACACCTTGTCTAAATTGAAAGCTGCGATTCGGAAAAAGTGGCATGGGCTTCTCAAATCTGGCATTCTGCCATTGGATGACAATGCGGGACTACATTTGTCGACGGCAACCTTAAACTATAATGCAACTTTTAGTTGGGAGCGCCTACAAGCATCCGCTATACAGTCCTGATCTCGCACCAAGTGACTTTCCTCTAATTCCGGCTTTTAAGAAGAATCTCGCCTGGAGGCGCTTTGGAAGCAATGCTGAAGTCTGACGTGGCGCGCTTATCCGGAGGACAGAACTCGGGACCTTTGGATCGGAAACCGAGTGACTTAACCACTACACCAAAATGATCACCATGGTGTGAAGGTTGTTACTGGCTTATATAGATTATATCGCTACACACTCCCCTACTAATGAGTTGGTCAGGCGAACGAAGAATATGGTTGTTTATGGGAGCAGTCAGTTTTTTGTGTGTTGGATGAGTTGCGTCATGTTTCTCTGACAAATTTTTTTTTCTTGGTTGCTCTTTTTTTTTTTGCGGGCAGATGGCGCCCAGACAGATCAGTACGGTTTCGCTTTTTTTGTTAAGCTAGGGTCACCAAATGAAGTGGCGCGCTTATCCGGAGGACAGAACCCGGGACCTTTGGATCCGAAACCGAGTAACTTAACAACTACACCAAAATGATCACCATAATGCGGAGGTTGTTACTGGTTTATCTAGATTATATCGCTACAAGCCGTTAAACGCTTCTTCCGCATGCAAAGCCCTCAGTTTTTCTTGGAGGGCTTTTTGAAGCTCATCAAGCGATATGACAAATGTCTCAATGTACTTGTTACTTATTTGAAAAAATAAAGCTATGTTTTATCTTTAATGTCTCATTCTATGTTTTGACTTTCATACACAACTCTGACCACGGTCGACAGGGGAAACTCATTTTCTGACTCACCTTCGTAATAATATAAAATAATGATACATATATGTAGTAGGATTCAAAAATTCCCGGACTGAGTCTATAACTTAAAAAATATTACCAGTTAAGTTTCTGAAACACATCCTACTTCGAAATAAGACCCTTGAGCAACCACACACTTTCGCCTATAGCTTGTAAAGTTTATCCAAACATTTCTGGAATCCATTTTTAGCCATGTCATTTAATTCAGCCTGCTATTTACTTTTAACTTCATCCGCAGATTGAAATCGACGACCCTGCAAGTGATGTGCCAGTTCAAGAAATATTCTAAAGTTTCAGGGGGTGAAATCAGGGGAGTAAGAAGGATTTGGCAAAAAAGTTGTTTTTTATTTCCACCCCGTCGTTGTTTGAAGCATGTTCTTACGTATTGCGGCTGAAAACTTTTTAATGTTTTCAGCAGTGCGGGAAGCCTGTGGACGTCCAAAACGTTCGTCCTGTGATGTAGCCGCTTTCTTTTCCCTAATTGCTGGGGGAAAAGTGGACTAAATGGATGGTCAAGATTTCTGACCCCGGTTCTCACGACCATTCCTTAGAATCCGGGAGTGGACATATTCCCCAGCCTGTGTGGAATTTCCGTTTTCTCACGCATCCTTGGAGACGACGTGTCTGGAGGCGGACACACGGCATTATGGGTCGGAAATTTCCCACGTTTGAGGAGCCGACGGACAAGGGACAAAGGAAAGCCGAAAAGAGGAACCAGGAGCAACCTGGGCTTTAAAAGGCACGGCGTGAGATTTTGCGGGGAGAACGGAGAACCAGAGAGAACCGTTTAGAGGCCTCTCAAGCGATATACAGCGAAAAACGCTCTGCATTTGCACCCACGTAGAGAGTCGACTAGCGAAGCCGAAGGACTTTGACCCCTGTTACCGATACACCGAGAGAACAAGAGAGAACCGTTTAGAGGCATCTCAAGCGATTTAGCGAGAAACACACGGCGTCTGCATCTACGATTATAGTCGACCAGCGAAGGACTTTGGCTCCTATTACCGAAACAGTGAGAGAACCGTTCGGAGGCCTCTCTAGCTATAGACAGGGAGAGACGAACTGCGTTCGCACCCACAACTATAGTTGACCAGCGAAGCCGAAGGATTTTAGCCCTTATTACCGATAAAAGGGCGTCAACCTAACGTGATTCTCTTTAAAGGTTGGATATTTGAGAGGAACTGATCTTTACTGTGAAAGAGACTGTGATCCCAATCTCGGAACGAGTGTAAAAATTATTCTAGTTGATCTTTCCTTGTAATAAATTGTTTTTATAAGCTGACTGAAGTCATTAAAGTCCTTTTTGACACTTTCCCTGCCTTCTCTGAAACGTCGATGCCAATCAAAAGCTTGCGTTTCCGATAGTGTGTCACTACCGTACACATGCTTTAACATTTCGTAAGTCTTCGTAGCATTATTTCCCAAGCGAACACAAAACTTGATATTCATTCTCTGCTCATTGAAACTTCATTTCTTTTAATCGCCACCTTTAAATGCATTCACCTACAAAATACTACACCTTGGCAAACCACCAACCACGTAATTTGGTACAAACTTTTTTAGAAAAGGAGAAGACTGCAGTGACACAAAAATGTTATCGTAGTTGCTATACTGAAAAATTTTTTCACGATACAGGCTCAGTCCGGAATCTTTTGGATCCAAACTCTTACATCTTCTAATCCTAAAAACTTACATGTTTACTCAAAGTGAAGTCTAGCGCCTATGAAATTTGGCGCCAAACGATTGACTTCCATAAAAAATCGTGCTGAGAAGAATTTACACAGCACCTATTGTTCAGTTTAATGAATATTAATAACAGCAATTTTTGATTTGGGGTTTTCGTCAAGAGAGTAGCTACCATCGTATCAATAATATGGGTTCCACCAAACTACTGGGGCCTCAAAACAGGTAAGGGGCCCCAAAACACAAAATATTAAGGAGCTTCAAACGAACACCCCAAGGAATTTTGATACAGGGGGCTACTCAGGACTAACTACCCCACTGAATTTCATCATATATATATATATATAAATATTATATATATATATATATATATATATATATATATATACACTCACTTCCAAAGGTTAAGCACGGAGAGGAAAATGCTAATTTCTACCAATCAGAATTGAAGAGGATGCAATTCGCTGCAGAGGTAGATGGAAGTATGCAAATATGTTAGGTAATAGCCAATCGTGCTTTCATGTCAAGAAATATGCAAAAAGGGCAGTCTTATAAGAAGCCATCTTTATAAAGGGTTACAGAAGTTGATTGTAAATGCTAATAGAAGGAGTTTAAAACTTTCGTACAATTTGTTTTCAAGACATACGTGTTTCTATGATTTCCAGAAATCGAATGGAAGATTCTGGGCGCTGGCGTACTGTGGGGCGCATTGAAGCAGGACAGACGATCACAGATGTTGCTCTTTTCTTCGGCGTTCATCATTCTGTAATTTCACGTTTATGGAAACAATTCCAAACCACACAGACAGTTGTCCGAAGGCCCGTAGGCAGTCGCCCAAGGATTACAACCCCCACTAAAGATCGATATATTGCTATTGTAGCCAAGCGGAATCGCAGAGCGACCTCCACACGTGTGACATCTATGGTTACAACTTCCATTGGTAAGGCTATATCTGCAGCTACTGTACGCCGAAGATTACATATGAATGAACTGTATGCCCGGGTACCTCGAGTTTGTGTTCCTCTATCCGTCCAATCAAGAGGGGCACGATTAAAGTGGTGCCGGAAATATGGCAATTGGACTGTGTCTGACTGGGGCAATGTCATGTTTACTGATGAGTCAAGAATTGCTCTGAAGCCAGATGACAAGCGTATAAGGATATGGCGTAAACAAGGAACACGCAATCAGCCCCAAAACATCACCGAACATCACGCATTCCGAGGTGGAAGCATTATGGTGTGGGCAGGGATTTCATTAGGATACCGCACCGACCTGCACATCTTCAAACGGGGTTCTGTGACGGCTGTCCGGTAACGAGATGAAGCCCTAGAACCCATTGTAAGATTGTAGGCTGCAGCCCTTTGGGGGGGGGCCTACTTTTGGGCCCTACTTTTGTTTTAATGGACGATAACGCACGTCCCTATAGATCTGACATCGCCGATGATTACCTGGAGAGTGAAGGGATTGCGCGTATGGTGTGGTCAGCATATTCGCCTGACCTTAATCCCATTGAAAATCTTTGGGATGCTCTCGGTCGAGCTGTATCTTCAGGTTTCCCACCTCCAGCCACTATTATTGAGCTGGAAACTGCTCTTCAAGAAGAATGGCAATTGCTTGATTCTGCGGTGGTTGACCACCTAATTGAAAGCCTGGTCAGAAGGTGTAAAATTTGCATACATATGAGGGGGGATCACAAACCCTATTAATGTCCTTTTTTTCATTTTATGCTGTGTATTTTCACTTTATACATAATTCTGCTTAAGTATCCAGTATGACATTATTTGATAACTTACAAAAATTTAATATTGTTTTCATTTCTGTATATAATTATTGATTTTGTTTTATGTATAAATATATATGCTACTTTACTGCCAAATTTTATGTCAATCAAAGCAGTATTTGTTGATTTGTTTGCATTTTGCATCTTCGAGCTTAACTTTTGGAAGTGAGTATATATATATATATATATATATACAGGGTGTCCAGCCTTAATGTGACCCAATAGCTAATTCCCGAACCGTTCGGTTTAGATATGCACTTCCAATTTGAAAAATGTTTTAAAAAAGGTAAAGCATGTTTTTACGTGCTTTTCAAACCAAAAAAACCCATTTACAAAAAAATTACAAAAATTAATTTTTTATATGGTCCCCAGGTCCTATCGCTTATATTTAGGAAAAGATGTAGTACACACAAAAACAAGGTAAACACAAAAAGTTTCATTTTATTACGATAAAAACTGGCCGAGTTATGGAACTTTGAAAATCACATATTTTATCCATTTTCTCTAGTTTCAAGAAGCTAGTAAGGGGCCGTCTCCAAAGTGAAATTAATTGGAATCTGCCAGGAAACTTTCGCTCTTGCATCTCACTTTTATGTAACTCGTTTTTAAATTTAAAAGCATACGTGTTAATAATACAATAATTGAGTACTTAAGAAATAAAATTTATTCGTGTACGTGTAAAACATAGGAAAAATAAAATATTTTGGACGAAGAAAATATTTTAAAAGCAGTTCCAAAAAAATAGACTTATTTGCTGCGGCTTCAGTCCGATTTGTTGCGTTTTTGCTGATCATAACGAACGTTAAAAATATGTTGTGTAGTCGTTTGCAATTGCATACAGTCGTATTCTAATATTAAGAATTCTAGTAAGGGAGAACGAGATGTATACAAATGAAGAATACTGCAAAATTGTACTGTTTTATGGGCAGTGTAATCGAAAAAAGAGAGAGAGGCGGCAAGACTTTATGCCATTAAATTTCCCACTCGAAGACATCCATCTTATTGAACAATTGCCCGTGTTGTTCAACACTTGTATAAAATTGGTAGTTTCCCTTGTCTCGTGCCTTCACCCTTATTTAAAATAATTTGGTCATTCTGATATAATAAAGCCCCTGATTGGCACACATTATGCTATAATTTGAACGGCAAATCCTGTATTATTTTGCTGCTATTTTTTTTAAAAAAAAGCTGTTTTTTAATCTTTTTGGTACAAGTTGTATTTCTTTAATTTAATTTTTATTGTTTGCCATACAGCAATACAAATTGTCAATCTATGATGTTTACTACGATGTTTTAATATTACTATTGTTTTTCTTTTGCTCTTTCTGTAGATAGTGAATTACTGTACTCTAAACTCAATTTATATACGATCCCCTTTTCTGAGAAATTCAGATGCTTCAACTTTAGGTAGGCATAACTCGGTCAGTTTTTATCGTAATGAAATGAAACTTTTTGTTCTTACTTTGTTTTTGTGTACTGCATCTTTTCCTAAATACAAGTGATAGGACCTGGGGACCGTATAAAAATTTAATTTTCGTAATTTTTTTGTAAATGAGGTTTGGGGTTTGAAAAGCACGTAAAAAACATGCTTTACCTTTTTTAAAACATTTTTCTAATTAGAAGTGCATATCTAAACCGAACGGTTCGGGAATTAGCTATTGGATCACATTAAGGCTGGACACCCTGTATATATTTATGTATATATATATATTCGTTCCAGTAACCTTATTTTCAGTTAACCGGTCAAAGACGTTGTTTATTCTGTCCACTAGCGCAATGGAATTACCTGATACGTACGTTACATAGCCAATTTATGTGCCTTTCGTTTCCTTTGTATTTACTTTCTTGATTTAGAAGAGAATCATTGGGAAATTGTGAACGTTGGTTAAAAACTTTTAATTACTTCATATCACCTATAACCAGTTGTAAGTGTCTTTGTTTGTTACCATTATAAAGGAATTGCTTAGGGCTTTAACCATGTCGTAAGTATATTTTTTATTCACGGCTAAAGTGTAGTATACGGAGGAGGGCTTTGGATTTGGCATTTTTTATATAGATATCATGGTTAGATATCGAATTCATTCAGGCTTCAGGACATCGATCGCCAAGTGAAGTAGCCTGGCGATCGATTTTTGTCGCCAGAAGAAATTGGCATCGCCACCCCCCTCCTCCCTCCCGTACTACACTTATTCACCATTGACGACCGTCATGTAATGTAACCCATGGTTATCTATGTACATAAAAACGGATGTTTGTATATATGAAATCTCTGCACTCCAACACCGTTCAACCGATCACTATGAAAATTGGCATGTACATGTATTTTTGTATGGAGAAGGTTGTTGTGCTATCCTTTTTGTTGCATTTACCCATCAAGTGGCACTAAAACATATCAACTTCTGCACCATCCATTCAATTGCCATGTTGGCAGCGTGGTCGCCAAAAATGATGCCAACTTGGCTCTATCACCAACATTTCGCTATGTTTCCATTGAATCGCCATGATAATGTAAGGAACGGTGTTGCTGGCGAATATTATAATTTTAACATAAAATAAATACAACAGAATGTAATATTAACGTATTACACATCAAGATATAAATTATTTACTCTATTTTAAGCGTTCATTACACAAAATTTGTAACAATGTGTTATTTTTGCTAAGCAGAGATCAGCTTAGGAAGGTGTTTTCAAAAATCGACCCCCAAGAGATTTAGCTATTAGACCTTCAGACTTAAAATTTAACAAATATGTTCGTTTTTTTTTTGTTCAGCTGAGACATACAAAAAAAAATTTATGTTTGTTTATATAATTTGAAATTCCCGTAAAATTAAAAACTTCTTTATCCTTATATCTGTATTGTTTACTTTTTTAATTCCCCCGTGCGAAAAACAGGTGTACCATCTAGGATTAAGAAGCTCTGTATTGTCCTATAACATAAAATGTACATAATCAATAATTCATTTTTATTCAGTGATTTTTTGATAACTAGTTTATTAATGATTTCCTATAAAATTTATCTGAAGAGAATTTATACTCAAAATTATCATTTTTAAAACTTGCTTTAGGTTCAGTCCGAAAGACGGAAACAAATACGGTGGAAGACCTTGTTTTGTGGGAATTAGATATGGTCGAGAATGGTAAGATTGTCATGTTATTAATTTGGGTTTAAATACGTTTTAAATCTGTTTATTTAAATTATGTTTTTATTGTGTTCAATGTATTAAGTTTTTTGTATTATTTTCTATGTGCATTTAAAGGATTTGCTTCAGACAAGGAATAAGTATGTTTCATAATCCCGAAATAAATAAAAAGAATGCTTCTAAAATAAAATTTAGTAGTTTGTTTATAAAGCTTTTGTATTATGTGTATATAATCCGGAAAAAATTGGTTTATAAAAACATATATAAATGGCAAGATCTCCTGTGCAGGATTTATTTTTTTACACAAAAATATTGCACATCAATCAATATCTTATAACATGTTCAATTTTAAAAAATTTGAGAGAAACAAGATATGCTGGTAAAGTTTAGAGAAATTTAGATCCATAACTATAATAACTGAACTCAGTGGCGCAAAAGCTCGGGGGGGGGGGCAAGGCCAACTGTGCCCAATGCAGTATACGTGACCTTGAGCCCTGAGGTGCATGAGCAAATGTTCCGGTCAGTCTGACGTGTGAAACCCCCAGTGTTTAAGTTCCCAAGCAAGCTTGGTACTTATTTATCAACCCACTGACCTTGCCCAGCCCGGGATTTGAACCCCGGACCCGTGGTGAGGAAGCGCGATACACTAACCACTCAGCCATTAGACTTCATATAAATACACTGCTGGCCACCGTAAATGCAACACCAAGAAAGACAAGAGATAGCACAACAAAATTTGTTTTGTAGATAACATGTTGACCAAGCATCAAATGATTAAATTTATAGACTTCTGTGAAGTGTGGTTCCTGCCAGAATCAGTAGCCAGAGTAGCCGCCATTGTTGGAGATCACCACTGCCTCACGCCTCGGCATTGTTTCAAAGAGACTTTGGATGTGTTCTTGGGGTACAGAAAACCAAGCAGCTTCCACACTTTGCCACGTTTGATCTGGTGTGGCAGCTGGGGGTGTAATCTGGGTCAATCGTTGAGCAACCATGGACCACATGTTTTCTATCGGCGAAAGATCCGGAGAGCAAGCCGGCCAGGGAAGCAATTCAATCTGGTGATTGAAGAAGAACCTTTGGACAATGCGTGCCACGTGTGATCGTGCATTATCCTATTGAAATATGGCTGTGGCCAAGCTCTGAAGGTAAGGAAGGACAACTGGCTCCAACACCTCGGAGATGTAGCCCTGGCTGTTTAAAGTACCTGCAATGCGTACTAGAGAAGTGCGAGAGTGATATCCAATACCGCCCCATACCATAATACCCGGAGCAGGACCAGTGTGGCGGTGCATAACGCAGCTGTTCAGCATCCTCACTCCACAGTGTCTCCAGACTCGAATCCGACCATCGTAGTGTTGCAGACAGATGCGTGACTCGTCAGTAAAGACAACTTCATTCCATTCTGCCGCCCACATCCCTCTTTTATCGCACCATTGGCGGGGGAGACGTCTGTGGTTCTGCGTCAAGGGTAGACCAAGCAATGGATGTCTTGCGGTCAGACCACTTTGCTGTAAACAGCGTCGAATGGTACGCGCAGACACTGAATGATGCGTTACAGACTCAATGGGCTGTGCTATAGTTCGTGATGTGACTGAGCGATCCATCATTCCCATGCGCACAATTTTCCTGTCCTCAAGTGAAGTGGTGCACTGAGGTGGATGCGATCGACCCCATCCTCCTGCATCCAACGGTCACATATCCGCATTACAGTTGTTTGGTTTCGTCCAAAACGACTACCAATTTCCCTGAAAGATAATCCACAGTCTCGGTAGGCCACTATCCTTCCTCTGTCGAACTCGGATACTTGATGAAAAGCTGATCGCTGTTTTCTACGAGACATAACTGATCGTTTTTTTTTGAAAAAACCACAAGAAAAACACGATTGCCGAACTTGAAATCGTCGAAATCTTTAAGCCTTAAATAGTGCTTTGAGGTGGCACCACAGGCGTGCGTGATGTGTGTCTGAGCTGAAATTCTAATCATTTGCATATCTCACCTCCGCTAATGCATGTTGTAAATTTCATGTTATTTGCGTGCTTCCTTCAGGGTGATGTATTTACGGTGGTCAGCAGTGTATATTAGGTCAGGGTAAAATATGTATGAATGGTGTCAATGAAGAGGTGCTCTGTCTTGCTAGAAGACAAAATCTTTGAGGTCAGCACTGAGCTGCACGAACAACCTCAACTGCAACATATCGAGGTAACCTTTACCGGTTACAGTTTGTTCGATGAAGGAAAACTGCCCATACATCTTTGTAACACTACAAAGAAAGCATTCACCTTTGATAAACGAGTACACGTGGATTTTCCGTACTCCAGAATCGTACATATGACCATTCCCGGATCAATGAAACGTTGCTTCTCCTCTGAATATTAACTTGGAAGTGAAATCTTCGTTCTCCAATGCTTCCTGTATGCTGACACAAAACTCTGGGCCAGGGGTGGCCAACCCGCAGCACACATACCACAGTGCGGCACGGCAGAGTTGTAAAAGTGGCACGCGAAAACTTATTGAAAGATTAAAAAATTTGAAAAAATAATTATAAATACTAATTTCTTTTACTGTTTTATTGAAAGGTGGTGGTTTCAGACAAAATAAAATATCGAAATCTATTTTAAATGCACTTAAATGAATAACAATAGAAAATTATATAATGTTGACAACACTCCTTCATTGTTGTGTGCGTTGGTTTTCCGAAGGAAGTGCATTCGTGAGATTCTGGAATTTGAGGGAGTGTGTTTTAAAGTATCTGGAAGAAAACAATGAACTGCCTAGTGAGTGATTGCTTCTCGAGAATGAAGATCGGCTCTGAGATTCAGGTTTTCTTACCGATACTACAAGGCATTTATATAATCTAAATTTAAGATTACAAGGAAAAGATTGTTCTTTTCCAATCCTGATTGATCTTATATCTTCTTTTGTGAACATTCTTTGGCTTTTTTTTTCTCGATTTTGGAGGGGGGTTGGGGAGAGAAACTTATGCACACTTGGACTAATCCGATTCTGTTAGAATCTTCAATGAATGATGCTAATGTAAATGACTCAGTAAAAAAATCCACGAAATAAAAAACCACGCTAAGAAAGTACTGATTGTTAAATAATTATTTAGAATTAAATTTTTCTGGTTACTTATTTTTATTTTATACCTAACCCAATTGATTGAAACTGAAAAGAAAATTTTAACAGTAAAACATAAGTTCGTACTTTCATCTTATTTATTATAGTTTTTTTAAACTTCCACTACTTAGACTTGCATAAAATGTGTGATACTTGCGTAAAAACTTCATAATAAGCCTAGAAGTAACATTTTTTCACCTTTTCACATTCTTTTATTTGTTAGAAAAGTTTAAAGTGGCACGCATAACTTTTTTTTTATCAGATAGTGGCACTTTTCCTAAAAGGGTTTAACACCCTACTCTAGGCGTGAGAACAACAAGTTTTTGTGGTTCTTTTCATATACCTCTCATGTGTATGTGTATAATACTTTTGGAAAAATAGCCTTTTCAAAACGAATTACTCAATTATGGTAGCCCTGAATATTATATATACTTTATGCAAAGATTCTCTCAATTGGTTACAAGTATAAACTTATTCATTTTTAAACTCTTCATAAATATTCGCTGTAAAAATATATACAGTAGAAAGTGATTTAACCGAACATTTATTATCCGGAGCGTCAAATATCCGGACCAAAGTCCGGATCCGTTTTCGAAAAGTGCAATGTTCCCCATTTATTTCTTGTGAGGCCAAAAGTGACAGGAAAACCCCAGGTGAGGGATATTTAGGGAATTTCAGCTGTATGATTTGGTAAATATCTGCGCGGAATATTAAATCAGTTTGTTTCCAAGTGAGGGGGTGTATACGTGCTCTTTTGTTGAGTTTGTTGATGTAGAAACCTGGATGGCATGCGATGCAGAAGACTGTGGATTTCAAATGCTAAATGATGATGAGATAGTGACTTCCGTGCAAGGAGAATCCGACTCTGTAGATGATGAAACGGATGAAGACGAGGACAACAACAACGAAAGTAGCAAATGCTGACGCGTTTCTGCGTTAGAGACAGCTATGGAGTGGTACGAACAAGAATCAGAGTGTTGTCCTACTCAACTACTGCTGCTGAAGAGAATCTGAGGCCTTGCATTGAAAAAATGAAGGTGTACAATGGGACAACGAAAAATAAGTGATTATTTTCCACAATCAAGGTAAAATTGCAACATTTTGCACCTATTTTCCTTTCTCTTCAAGCACGTTTCCCGCATGTGATGATTTTCAATACTTTTATAGTGTCCAGTATCATATATTGCATGGATCGCATTCGGTTTTTGGTTATCCGAACAATCGCGTATCCGAACGGTGTCCGGTCCCAATTGATTCGGATAAACGACGTTCAAATGTATGTGGTAAAACTTGTTTTATTACTGCTTTCTTCAATTTACTTCTTTGTATTTATATGAAGATTTAATTTTAAAACACATAATTCATTTTTACAGTATTATCGATAGATATAAATATGTAATTTAAAACTAGTATAGTTAATTTCTTACTCATAATTTAGTTCATCATTTACTTAGCTCAAATAAAAAAAACGTTTCTTCTGCAAAATTGATTCCATGGAAAATATTTAAATTTTAAGTATAAAAGAAAAAAAAATAGATTTAACAATAATTTTTATGACGAGAATTATTGAGTGCTGAAGGAGCGTCAGAGAATTAAACGATTTTTTGTATTTCAACGAGTTGCTAAGGCATAAAAAAATGCTATAGTGCCAAATCTGACAACCCTAAATAATTTTCGCTACTAGGTCACCTATGGAAAGCCAGCAGTTATCTCAGTAAGCCAAAAGAAAATGTTCGAGGGAAGAGCAACTTGACTTTTCTCCCCCTTTTTTAACATGATCTTAGTAATTTTACTTGACTGTAACGGAATATTTTAACTCAATTTTTACCCACTGTAAAAGGTCAGATTAATTCAAAATTTTGCACGCTTGTCAAGCACCGATAGCAATACAATAATTTCATAATTTTGTTCCATTGTCCTGATCATAATTCACGATTTTCAGATTTATCAACTTATTCCATATACCATTTCCAAATTTGACGACTAAAAGATTAAGTTACAACTCTGAGGTGAAAACGCTCATGGTTAATACAAATGCAACAAAAAAAGTGCTCTTTATGTGAAAAAATGGAGGCAATTCTTAGCAATTTCTTACCATAATATAAACAATTGCCCAGTTTTTCTGAAAATGGAAATAAAAAGGACTCGAGCATGGAGAAAAAATCATTTATGTTTCTAATTACTAA
This sequence comes from Trichonephila clavata, assembly GCA_019973975.1. NCBI lineage: Eukaryota > Metazoa > Arthropoda > Arachnida > Araneae > Nephilidae > Trichonephila > Trichonephila clavata. The sequence goes on along the minus strand of BMAO01008672.1, from coordinate 66,715 downwards.
ACGCAAACCATAAAGTCTGTTTTTCTAAATTCTCTTGTCAGATTTGTGGAATGAAACATTCACAGCTTAATTTTACCAAAACACCTGAAAACTGATTCATTGATTCCGGATTAAATAATTTCTTACAAACTCTGTTCGATTCAAAACGTATACTTTTGTGTCTAATGGTGATGCAAGTTTCTGAGAGAATATTGAGCTCTTTTTAGTGAAAAATATCCTTGACTCTATACTTTCTTCCGCATAAAATAGTTCACTAAAACTCAAAAACTAAAAAAAAACATACTTTTATTGTATATCGAAATAAAAAATAAATTATAGTTTAAGAAAAACTAAAAAACACGCTTCTATGGTTATTCGAATTAAAACATTAAAAAGTAATTCTTAGTATAAAAATAAAATTATTAACGAGAAAATTAATGTCATTGTGGTGAAAATGCGGTGCTTTGTACTACATGTTTACACTAACTCAGTATTTTGGAATAGAACTAGAAAGAAATTATAACAGTTGATATAGAACACCACACGCCTTTACAATGACATTAATTTTCTCTTAATCATTTTATTGTTATATTAAGAATTACTTTTTACGTTTTAGCTCGATTAGCCATAGAAGTAAGTTTTTTAGTTTTTTTAAACTATATAATTTTTTTAAAAACTTACGCACCCTGTCTTCAACGTCTCGCATGTGTTTGTACTATCTTGGAGATAAAACCGAAGACTGTGTGTGTGATTTATTTTACAGAACTTCTCTGCAAGATTTTTTGCAAAGAATTCAGCTTCCAAAGTAAAAAACTACCAATCCCTGTCATTAATAGCTCATTTAACGGATTGAACTCAAGTTCTGGAAATATTTTATAATTGCAACAAAGAACAACATATTGCTTCAATAGCATTGAGTTGGGTTAGAACCCACGACGCTCAAATCCAAAGCCCAATAACTTGACCACTAGACAGAAGGGATCACTCCTTTCCGGAGCCTGTTACTAGCTTACCCGCCATCAGTGAGTCGGTAGATTGGCGAAAGAAAGAGATGTTTGTTGTTATGGTGAGCGTGGGAGTTGTTACTATTGCGTCAAGTGAGTCTGACGACTTAGCTTGCTGCGTCAAGTGGGTCTGACAACTTTTCTTGACCTTCTTGCAGGTAGATGGTACCACGACAGATCAGAAGGTTTTGCATTTTTTTCTCTTTCAGCCGAGGTCACCAATGTGCTGGATTAGAACCCGCGACCCTTGGATCTAAAGCCCAGTAACATTACCACTAGACAGAGTTGATCACTCCTGTTCGGAGGCTGTTGTGGGAGACAGTATGTTTAATAAACGAGGCGATGTGTTTAAGGATTACTAATTTCATTTATTCTTATGCTCGTTGACTGCTCTCGGAGGGACGCGTGCGCTGCCAGGGAAGTGTGTAAACGGAATGCATGCACTGGGCCGCTGTATTTTAAAAGCTAACGCATGCGCAGATTGCATCCCAGTTGCCTGCGCGAGCAAGCACCACTTGCAATCGCTTAAGGTCTCGCGCATGCGCAGATTGCAATGGGAAACCCAAAAGAATGAGGAGTTGAGAAACTCTACACTGTTACTCGCTACGGGATGTCTTCAGAAACAAGGGCTTTTTCAAGCTTCAGAATACGCCAAAAACGCCAAGCAGCGCGAGTATCATTCAAATGTGGTTGCCCGTCTGTTGGATCTTCTTACGTCTGACTGCGTCACTAAGTTAGAGTAAAAGAGTTAGAAATTGTGGGCTTCCACCACAAAAAAAGAGTTCGAAATACAATTACAACTTTTAAATAGAATACATTAAAAAAATGAATTTTTAATATTTGTATTTCAGGGTAGAAATTTTCAACTAGTTTTTGAACAATATTTTGATTTTATTTGAAAAGATTAAGATATAAGAAATTTGTTTTTATATTAAGCGCTCAAAAACAGTTCCATTACACATATAATTCTTTTTTTTTTAAATAAAATTTCTAATTTTCTTTTGAAACAATTGGTATTTTTTTAAAAGTAAGGAGATCTTGTTATATTTAAACATGAAATAAATATTATTGAAATTTATTAAAATAATATTAAATATATAAATAAACTTAATTTTTAAAAATTTTTCTCTCTTATCTTTATTTATTATTACATACTATGTTTACTTTCTATAAATCTATTTATATATATATATATATATATTTAAGTTTTTACATTTTATTTTTTTCAATAAAACTATTTTCTACTTATACTGTGATTTTCATATACTGTTATTTTGAAAATTTTAACGATTAAACTTTTTATAAATGCTATATACATATATATTTTTATGTTAGTATTTCTAATATCTTCAAAAACTATTTTTGACTACTCATTATTTTAATGTTAAAAATTAATATTTGATTTACACAGGTATGCTAATAAAATTTTTAAAAAATGAAAAGCTTATTTTGACTGCAAAATTTATTTCAATAAAAAATAATTTACAAATTTTTCTTCTTTTTTTTTTTAATTTTGAAACTTTTTAGATAAAATATTAATAAAACTTTTCAACTTCTCACAATTGTTATTTTTTCTATAATTCCCTTGAATCGAATTATGTATGCACTGCCAGTTTTTATGAGCAGCTTGACCACTAGACCGTGGTAGCTTAATGGTCAAGGTCACCCGCTCGTAGCTGGCGTATCATGAGTTTGAGCCTGGTACCGCTGAAGACCCGCCGTGCAAAGGCGGCCGATGCACGTTAAATATGTCGAGGGGTCCAATTCCTCTCGTTGGTGTGGTGTGGAAGTTAGGAGAGCTGAGGTGTCTTCCTCAAAACGTGACCATAGTTCAAAATAATGAGGACCTTCACCAATAGCGTTCGTGCAGCTTTATAGTGCGATGTAAATATATATATCTCTCTCTTACTTTCTTGAATAATGTTATAAACAATTTTTACATTTGTTTTAATTTAAAATTTGTTGTTTGATATTTAATTATTGGAAATGCTATTTCTACACATTTTTAAGAGGAAGAGGATGACGGAAGATGGGTACATCCTTCCCTAACTGCCGCACCACATTCACAATAAAGAAATAAGAGTCAAAATTAAATGCTATCATTCTTTGCATTCGTTTTTTCAAAATGTATTTATACAAATACAAAAGTAGCTTTGATGTTATTCTTAAAAATGCAGCTATCTTTCCAATATAAAATTTGGGAATATTTCTAAAAAATTCTATATTCATTTTTTTTTCTTCAGAAACTGCCGCAAAAAAATATACGTTCGTGTTCTATATGTTTTCTCAAATTTTATTTTTAAAATTAATGGGTCTTTGTAGTTTTTATTATTTAAATACATTTAAAAAAATTTATTTCATTTTTTAGTTAATAAACTATGTATAGTTTGAAAATAATTCATTTTTTATGAGTATTGCTGGCTGCGAAAGCTGTATAAAAATTTAAAATTGCAATATCTATCCAGTAATTGTCAATTTAATTGATATTGTCAAATTTACTTCATTATTGCATTTTTTATGTAGGAATAATTGTGCTTCAGAATGAGGAAAACTTGCCGTCAGAGTTTACTACAAGAAAGAAAGAAAGAAAATTTTTACTACCACTTTGGAACACTTATTATCAACAAGAAAATTAAATGCAAATGTTATTGAATTTCATTACTTCAACATTTTCAAATGAAGATTATAATAAAAAGGAAATATATTAATTAATGAAGATAGATATCTTGACTTTATAATTTCAGACAAAACTTTAATTTCAATCCAGATAGTAAAGAATATTTTAATTAAAGTGCAATTCAATGGTTTGTTTTTTTATATATATCAAACACAAATCCATTCATTTTGTTAAATAGATTTATAGTGTAAGTATAGCAATTTTTTGTGTATCTGAATCCAACTTATTGGGATTCCCCATTAACTTCAAATATAAGAGAATGTATTCACTATACAATTAATTCTTAGCAGTGGCGTACACACACACACACACAAGGGGAGGGTTTGAGAGTTCAATACCCCTCCTTAGACAAACAAGTTTTTAATTTTCGCCATCTAGCTTATGCCTTCGCGCTTAGGTCTACGTGTTTTTTTACCCCTCTCCCCCCCCCCAAAGAGGTATGTGCATGCCACTAATTCTTAGACTGAATTATAAAACGAGTTTAAAAGTATTATATATTTTCTTTTCAACATCGTATAAATATTCAGAAAGAATTCAATTACTCCTTTCGACAGAAAAAAAATTAGATTTTCACGTAAAAGAAATCAAATTTATACTTTAATTTTATTTTTTTAAATGTATCGTTTATGTATTCCCTTTCCCATAAATTTCAAAAATTTTGCTAAAAAGTGAAAAGATATGTACACAATGGCGCACATGTTACAATGGTGACCCCCTCCAAAGCGCTTGAGTTTTTTAAGTTGATGATAATCCTATATGTATATAATGCAAAATTTAATTAAGTACTTGTAATTACAATTTATTTTATTAATTAATGCTAGCTATTAATTCAGTAATTTATTTTTTACTATTTTTTGTTAACAAAATCAGAAGAATTAATTGGTTTTGTCTTGAGGTATGATACAAGTTGGGGAACTTTCTACAATGGACCCTTCCCCCCTTGAAAAATGTTTATATGCTCTACTGTATGTAGACATTAGATTTCGCTACAAATAAGTTTTTTTTTAAATTTACGATGTTTTTGATCTAAATAAAATATAAATTTAATTAGAAATTTTTGTTTATTTGAAAATAACTTTATTGAGGAGTGCATCAAAAAATGGGTAGAAAATATTATTGCTGTTATTAAAAAAATGCAACAGCAATATTCATCTGTTTAAGTGGGGTCAAAAGGAAAAGTTAATGATTTTCACACAAAAGAAAAATTTAATTGTTTGAGCTCCTTCTTAATTTTAATTATTTTGCTTGAATTCAAAGTGAAAATCCTTCGTGATTTAATCTCTTATATTATGCTTTAAGTTTATTCAATATTCTGGTATTTGAATTTTGATAGTTATTACAAAAGAAGAAAGTAATCCCTTGTATGGTAAATATCCCCTTTTACACGAGTAAAAAAAAGAACAGTTTTGCTTGTCTTTCTGTCCCCACACAATCGATGAGCTCTCTTTAAAACTGCTTGACCGTTGATTTTGACCTTGCCATTTCCACACCCTACTGTTTTATATTTTCTCATTTTTGCCTGTCTCTCTTTCGAAGTAAGGCATTTTACAAACTATAAATCCAGCTACATTCTGTCAGATAAGGATTCATGTTGTCAATGCTAAAAATACTATGAAAAGCCGTTGGAGAGGGGTTAAGCAATTAGTTGCCTCTATGAACACTTTCCTTCCCCTTTGGCGGAAGAAACCTCCCAACATCTCAAACCAGTACTGTGTTGTATTATGCAGAATTTGACCCCTTGGATAAAACGACCCTTCTCTATTGTTCAAGCAAAAGCTGCTCCCTGTGAAATTTTTAATAGGACCCCTTTTCTTTCTCTGATAAAGATCTTTAGCTGACCGGTCCATCCGCTCACTGTATGCATTCTCCTTCCGACAAACAACGACCTTTGCAGCTGGCACATAATAAAATAAAAAACCATAGCCATGTCCGTTTTTTCTCTCCCCATCCCCCAAAGAGAGTGTCTAAATGATTCGCTTTTGCGAGTTCTGGGTATTTTTGTTTAGATTTTCAAATGACTTAAATAAAGAATTGGCTGATCTTAACAATATTTCAGTAATTCAACCAACTTCAACTGCAATTAAAGACAAAATTACAATTTATTTAGTTTGAATATCGATGTAAAAACTAAAACAAAATTTGCATACTTTCTATGGAAAGATATTTAAATTTATGTGTTCCATAACCCACAATTTTCTAAAAAGTGTTATTGCATATTTAAAAATATCATACAAATATCAAAAACTCATAATTGGATTTTAAAAATATATTAATACTACTAAATGCTGAAAATTATACTAACAGTGAAATTTTGAATATGAAAAAAGAATGTTTTAGAAATCACTTTTCTCTTTACAAAACAAAAATAAACGTTTTAATCAATACGATTGAGATCTTTTCAGAGATCATAGTCAATCTTCAAAAAATTCTAACATTAGATTTAGATTTAGTTATAGACTAGATCCAATAAAAATATGATTAATATGATAATTTTGTGGATAGAATGCAAAAATGAGGAAAAAAAATTTAAATTAATATACTTAACAGACCAATCATGCATTTCTCTAAATTTGTAAAAAATAAAAACTAACTGGATTTTTTATTTCTCATACAAAGGTTTTTTTTTGTCATTATACTGTAGTTTTTACCTCAAACAGTAAAATTCAATAAAATATGAATTTCTTTTTTGTTTGATTATTACTGCTTAGTTAGAAATATCAGCAAAATTTCAATTTTATTAGCAAAAAAATATTTATCTATTTAAATCCTTAGTATCCCTATCCTTTTAAAAAGTAAAATCATTTTTAGGATTTAAGAAGAAAGTCAAATCTTCAAAGCCCTTATCTAGAATGAAATTTAAATATTGATTAGCATAATTACTATTCCGGAGTTCAATGAAATGATTTTATACTCGTTAGTACAATGTCCTGTAAAGCTAAATAGTTTTCTAATGGAAAATGCATTTTTTTCCGTTTGCGGAAATAATACCTATAATGAAAGATAAGTAACTTTTAATAGATCATCAGATTCTCCATTAAAATCTAAGTTTACGCAAGAACAGCTCCTAAATTTTAGGATGTAAGTTCATGCAAAATACATGGGATTTGTTTCACAGTTTAAACATTTTAATACCCTTCAAAACTATGCATTTAAATGGAAAAACATTTTTGAATGTATCTGCGGGAAAAAAAAGAACAAAATATAAGAAAAAAAAATGAAACACTGAGAGAGAATATGAAATGTGATTGCAGATGATTTCAATAGATTTAGACTTTAACAGTTTGTATAACAAGCACATATTCTAGTTACTGAATATAACACATGAGTAAGTATTACTTAGATCACAAATTAATATTACTAGTGATTATAAATTATATTGAAAAATAACAGTAAAAATTTTGATGAAAAATATAGTACTTTTTTTAAAAATTGTCTTTACATGAAGTACCTATAACATGTTGATCTACTTCAAAATATCATTTTTTTAATTGCATTCTTTATAGTATTTGTGTGTGTGTGGAATGGAGCGTCCTGAAAATACCTTATAGTTCTAAGGATTACGTGAGTTTAAAAAGCTTGACAACCACTGTGGCACATAAATTGGGTCGCTAACTAGTATTATCCTAACTTGTACACAATACCACCCGTTTCACGTTATAATTAGCACGTGCAGAGTTTCACATGATAGACCTTTGCTAAAATCAAAATTCAAATCACAACTCAGCTGCGGCTCTTTAAAAAACAATAAAAGATACAAAAAATATTTTAATATAAAATAAAAACTAATGTTCTAATTAAACATATAGGATTATTGCTCAAAGTGCAGCTTTTTATACCCAGGAGTATATTACAGAAGCCTTTCATGAAATGCAGTTTCCTAGTTTATAAAAGATAGTTGAAAAAAAATGCAAATGATTAAATTTAAGACATTAGATAATAAGTATTATGAAAGATTGTGTAGATTTCCCTTGAATATATGGCCTGATTTGAAAATACCAGATAGTAACATATTTTAATTGCGTGACTTTTTACAAACATTTTTTTTTTTTTCATATTTGTTTTTTCACTAAAGATTTAGAAATTTGCAGTGCTTTTATCTTAACACAATACAAAGTGTGCGCAGTTTTAAGACACACACACGCATTTCAATGGTGAAATGAATAACAAAATGAACGACATCGAACACTTTGTTGACAGTTTGATGCTAAAAAAGCCAATGCAAAGAAAAATATTAGATTATTTTCCAAAAACTCAATAAATGTTTTGTTTTTCAAAAAACTTTAAAATTTTGTATTAATTTTAATTTAATTCTTGTGAATGTTTTTGTTTCACTGATTTTTATGAAATACATGCATATACTTTCGATGTAGATAAAATAAGCTCTGATAAACTTAATTTTGTTGATATGTTTTTTTTTTGTACTATCTCTTAACACGCAATTCTTTTAACAAAATTCTTCAAAAAAATATTTCAGTCCCTTCAGTTTCGTGTTAAGTGATTTTCACTATATATGTAATAAATCATTTGTTTTTTGCTGGACTCTTCAAAACATATATTCCCAAGCTTTTTTGTCTCATAGACCCCTTGTCATGTTTTTCAGGGGGCAATGTTTGGGATAGACCCCTGCTTAATTAATATTGAGTTTTTGCAAATTTATCAACTTAACTGTCTTTTTGACAGCTGGTACTACTACCCCTACGTTCAAAGAATTAAATTTCTAACTGTAATGAAGTATAGTGTTTAAAATTTAAAAATCACTGTGAATTAATTAAATTAAAAGTTAATTAATAAAAAATACTGTTAAATAAAATAACTAAACAATAAACAAATGATTTTAATGGGAGAATCTGGTGTTACAATATCAAATTTTCAACATTTGGTATCAATTTTGTCAGATTTAACCTTAAATCTCCTCTGTTAGTAGTGTTCAATTTTTTTTTTTTTTTAGTTTTTGGAGATAGGCAACATTGTGCTGAAACTCCTTCACATTCGGAAAAGCAATTTGAAATTTCCTCGCGATATTCTATAGTTCGGGACTAATAACAGGTTTCACTTTTTAAAGCCAAAATTCCTGACATCTGTTTCTAAACTTTAAGACCTTCGTTAGAGGTCATTATGATCAGTCCCTATTGTAATGTGACATTTTTTCTTCAATGTGACCATATGAATCCATTGCCGATTGTGGTATTACCATAGTTAAAGCATTCTCAACCCTGGTTTCAAAATCTGAATTAAAGGCATTTAACTGTTGAACTTAGGTTAATATGTCCTGACAGATTGTCTGTGTCCAATTGATAAAATTCGGGATCTCTAGTATTATCCTTCTTTAGCTGATCTGGCGAGAAATGCTGAAATAGTTCTTGTTTTAATAAAATTCATGCTGTCCCCTTGTAAGTACAAACTAACCTCATTAAATTTAGTAAATAAATCTGTTAAACGGGTAAAATTTAGTTTCCACTTGATTAATTTTTTTTTTAAAATTAAAGTCACGTTTTTGTTTTATGAGACCCACTATCATAGGTATTTTTATTTATTGTAAAACAGCTTATTCTGACGGTTTATGTTGCTATTTGATCTGGTGAACGTGTTAAGATTTGTCAATAATAATATTCATGGAATTGGAAAATGCCCCGTAGTCATCACATTCTCTATGAAATGAAGCATTCGTTAATTTAAAGGTGTCATTTTTATGAAAAATTTGAAAAAAGAATATTCGAATACTTAAATTTTTTTTCTACGAGAATATTTATACCAAGAAATGCAAGAATGTGTGTGAATTATGCATCATTAATACTAATTTAAAAGCAAAAAAAGTAAGGTCTCTCTCTACATATATTGTGTCAATTTGAAGGAAGAATCTACATTTTGCCTACATTATTTTCTGAAGCATGAAATTCTAATGAATTTAAAAGGCTTAATTTAAGTGTTGGTTTAATTAAGTAATTTTATTCTATCGAAAAACATTCTGTTTGATTTATAATTGTTATATTAAAAACAATACAAATTTCTAACCATTTGTTAAGTGGAATAATTATATAAAATAAAATTATTGGTAAGTTTAATGAAATTCATATGAAATTTAAAGATTTTTAATACAATTTGGTATGTTCAAATTAATCAATTTATTTTTCATTCAAAGAAATCTATTTTTAATAAAGTTTAGTTTTTTTTTATGCTTATAAAATCAGTCGTTTCCATTTCTACTTTCTTTTATACATTAAAAGACTGCAGTTCGTGATAGATTTCCGCAGTACAGACCTATTTATAAGAATCTACATTCTAAGGGAAAATTCTACATAGTATTTAGTTTTCACGTCTATTTTTACTTCGTATAAGGTATTTCTATAGCTTTTATCTTTTTTAATGGGTCGCAGTTTAAAAGATTAGTCATGGGTTCGAATCCTGATTTTACCAAGAATTCCCTTTGTGAAATTCTGCAAGTGCGACTTAATATAAGAAACGGGATCTCAAATTTCTCGAATGATGTTGTGTGGTAGTTAATAAAATACAAATTAAACATCCTAGCTGAGATGTGATTGCATATAAATTTGAAGTCTGCAGCCAAAAGAACCCATGTTCTTAAATTTCAATGTTAAATTAATTTATAAAATTAGTTGTCCATTTTTGTTGTTTTTTAATTAATAACACTATTTGATTACTATTATTTAAAATTTAATTTTTAGGTTTAAGAAATGTTGAATAATTTTTAGCGATACAATGAATATGGGACAACTTTCTTCCAAAAGTCATTCAATAGCCAATCCATCTAACATGTATATTTTTCATCTTTCGTGCGAACGCTTCAATTAAATTCAAATTCAATTACTGAAAAGCTTTAACTTTATTTAAGCACATTTGCTACTTCAAATGTTTTAATATCAGAGCATATTTTAATATTAAACTTTGTCAAACTATATAAAAATAATGCAAACATTTTATATTCCTAATTTTTCAATACTTTGATTTTATAGCATTATAAAATTTTTGAAAAATATGTAAGTGATTAGGTAATTAGCTTTTATGTGTGTTTTTTAATTGGCTAAATTGTGCAAATTATATGCACTGATCATTACTTGAACTTTATTTTAGATTAGTGTTTTCAAAAATTGACTTTTTTTTTACCTTTCAAAATTATTTTATTTTCTCATAAGGATAAGAGTATTAGAAATTTAAATAAGTAAATTTGAATTTTTTTTTTTTTTTTTTTTGCTGTTTGTGAAATTTAAAATGTTGTGGCTTTTTCTAAGTAACACATAGTTTATAAAAAAAGGAATACAAGCTTCGTAAATTTTTTTTAGTTGGTATGAAAATTAAAGCATTTCGTTTCAATTGTAATAAATATAGATTTCATTTGTTGTTAACAGAGGACTTTTTTTTAACAAGTGAAACAAATTCAGTTGATCAGTTCAAATACTAGCCGTTATACCCCCCGCGGCTAGTATTTTTATATAATTAATCACTGAACAAAACTCATAATATTTCATATTTCGTACTTGTTGAAGATATTTAATTAAAACTTTAGATCGCTTACAATAAAATGACTGGTAAAAAAAAAAAGTTTTCTAAACTGATGATTTTCAGACAAAAAGTGAACTATAGTAGCGAAGCAACAAAAATAAAAGAAAAAGAAATTCTCAGTATAATTTGAAGGATAGTTTTCAAATATTTGAACCACTTTCCAATTCTTAACAAACTCCCCTTTTTTTCAATCTTTTGGACCATGCCGCAAAAACAGTACTAGATTTGTTGACCTCAAAACGGTATCTTTCTAAACATGAAAGATCAGAAGAATTATTATGTTCAGTTTTGTACAAAAAAAAATAAAAGGGATGTTCATATTTGTAAATATTTCTAATCGCAATATTTTTGTTCGTTCCCAATTATGAACGGAAAATTAAAAGCTCACACACACACATTTTCATTGAAAAGAATTTTTGCATCTTATATGTTGTTTAGGGGGAAAAATCATTTAATTATTTTACACACATGTATATAGAAGTGTTTTACTAAATGAAGCAAGAGCTTTAATAAATTTCCCTTAACTGGATACAATAAAAAAAAAGATCATGTAGGATTTTAAGGAATAAAGAAATTTGAAAAAGGCACTAGCAAACCTCTAAAATCCTTTGTTCTAAATTGCCTTAGTTTGTTCTATAAATAAATGTTAAAATTTTGATATGTTAATTCAAGATAAATATATTTATATCGATGATTGATCAATTTCCTGTTAAGTCAAGTAATACAAATAAAATATCCATTTTATCCCTCTTTCAGGAATCTTGTCTAAGAGTCATGATGTTTCAGTAGTTAAGAAATCTAAATTAATTATACGTGAATAATTCAGGATTTATTTTCCACACATTTATCTGGAGCAGAAATGAATTTTCTTGAACTATATTCACTAACTTACGCACTATCAACAATTTTTTGTAAATCTTTATTTTTTCGAAAAACTATTAATAAAAAAAAAGAGAAAAGCAATGAGAAATATGAAACAAAATACTGATGGGTGGCTTGGAGGCTGGAAGGCTTAGATGCTGATCGGGTTTTAAGATGGTCCCTAAGACACATGCAATTTGTGTGTATTCCCCTTGTTTCTTGTTGACAGGATGTTGTCGCATTCCTTAGTTGAGGGGGTCACAACGGCTGGTCAGCAAAGTTGAATGAACTCATAATTTGGAAGAGTCGTCGCGAAATTTGTGACTCTGCGCTTGGTTCCTGACCAATGGTTAGGCAGGACCAAAGTGCGTGCGGATGAAAAGGGGGTAATTTGCCTCCACTTAAAAGGAGGAACCGGGACATTTCTCGGCAGATATTACGCAGATTTTACACATGATTTCAGATTAAGAGAGTTGAATTTAGGCCGTCCAAGTACCACCCAGCTCCATGCCTCCGTTTCAGATAAGTGGAATGTTGCTGTATTCTTATTCTAAAAATTGAATAGTGTAATTATTTTAACTTAGTAATGTTTTAAACATAATAAACGAATTTAATTTCATTGTTTTATTAATTGAGTTTTAAAGTACTAACCACTAATATGATGCAGACATAAGTGAAATTAATCGAACCTGCGTAAGACATAATATGTTAAATTAATGAAGTAATTGTAGCACTGCATCATCTGGTGCCAAGTGACCAGGATTCGAGGAAATTTTTTTTTTCACCTCTTTCGTTCACGCGTGAATTTTTTAGATGAATTTGGGCAATCGCTAATGTGTTGTGTTCGAATGTATAATAAATTTAAGATTGTTGTAATGTTGAATACATTGGCGTTAACTTTAAAGCAAATTATTTTTTCCTCGCAAGTTTAATTTTTAATTTCCTCGGTAGATTAAAGGTTGCAAAGTTCTTTTTTTTTTCGATCCCATATTGTTCTAATGTATTTAGGCACTGGTATATTGGATGGAGATGGATCCTTCTCTTTGTAAGAATGTTAACATAATTTTTTTTTAACTTCATTCTGTCGATAATTTTATCTTAATTGCAACTCGCCGGTTTTAGATAAAATTCGCATAATGCCTCGTTCTCGTCAGGCCGATCCTGTTCAATTGCATACTACTTCCGATCGGTTTAATTTAATTGAGTTGATCCCACAATTTGCGGGCAGTGAGGGTTCGAGTGTTAGAAAATTTTTAAATAAATTAAATTCATACATAAAATTTTAATGTTTACTTGTTCATATTATTGTCGACATTTTTGTTATCGGAGAAAGGTCCATGCTTATCTTAAAATACTTCAAAGATTGTTGTCGGGTAGATTGTAGGAATTCATTTTGTATCAATGAGAATTAATTGTATTTTATTATGTTGGTACTTGTATAAATATCAATATTATATACATTCATGTTTTTTTTTTAAATTTGTTTTTGTCACTCATATGCTTTTGCATGTATGTTATTTCACAATATATACTGTGGACACAAGGTACATGTCTACAATAAGTCAGGAAATATAGAGAAAGGTCTCTTGTATAACTCATAAATCAGTGAATTACTATTTTAGCTATGTGTGTAGTCCCACACATGCTCCATGTGTTTTTTTAGTATGCTCATTCTACGTATTTTGTTATTGTGTTTCATTTATACATTATCTCTTTGTGAATTTCATTGTTGCTTAGAAGTATTAAATTTTGAGCTATTAAACGTTGGTTTTATCATGTTATTATAATCAAATATATGTTATTCTTGTTTCTTGCAACCTACTTATTGAATTCTTATTGTGGATGCATTATCATTTATGTTTATTTTTGAACTTTTATTGTTTTCGCCAGTACCTTATGATAGTGTAGAAGAAAGTAGCTATTTTGCCATTATTATTCTTAATTACAATTGTGTGTTTTATGAATTTTAATAATATTCGAGATGGTTGTTTGTTTTATTCTGTGTTGGCCATCGCACTAGTAAAATTTTATTCACACTAAAGGAATTTCTATGATATGTTTAAAGTATAGTTACTAGTATTGTGTTCTTGTACTCTCGTTTTAGAATGTTTTTGAGTAGTTGAGTTTCAATTGTCCATAAATTAGGTATTCAGTTTTTTTTTCTTTCGGTTTTGTCGATTTACGAAATTTTTCTCTCTCCCTCCGTGATGTACTACTCAGTATAAATGTAGATTGATTAAGTGAAGTTAGTTTTGATTTCGTGTTTTTGGTTCATAATAATTTTTTTTATGAAAATTCTTGGTCATATTATTTAGTATTGAGGTAGATAAGTCTTGTGTTCATTCTGTACTTATGAAATTGTTTTGAATACTTAGTGGGTTAGAGCATGAATTTTTTTTTATAAGTTGAATTTCATTATGTGAAGAGTGTTGATTACAATTGAGTTAAGATTGTTCGTGATATATTTGAATACTGATGCGAATTATTTCCGGAAGTTATGTTTAGCGAATTGTTAAAGAGGTACAGGAAATTGTTGTCATTATAGTTGTATTAGAATCTAGCGGGTTATGTGAATTATTTTCGGAAGTTATGTTTAGCGAATTGTTAAAGAGGTACAGGAAATTGTTGTCATTATGTTGTATTAGAATCTAGCGGGTTATTTTTTTTGTTATTTTACTTGTTGGTCAGATTTTGTCATTATGTTGTATTAGAATCTAGCGGGTTATGTGAATTATTTACGGAAGTTATGTTTAACGAAGTATTGGAAGAAGAGATACAGAGAATTGTTTTATGAGTTTGTGAATTAATATGATTATTCAGGTATTAGTTAAGTGATTTAGTAGAAATGATTGAGAATTAGAGTTTCAGTTGTCGAGTTAGTTCTGTTTTTGAGAGATAGTTATCTGTTTGTAGCGTTAGTTAATTGTTAGCGGATCGTATTGGTTATAAGGTTTTATGGCTATGTTGTTTGAGAGTCAGTATTCGAGTTGCCGATAGTCGATTTTGGTGAATTAGTTATAGTAATGGGAATTAATATTTTTATTGTTGAACAAAATTTTTTTTGTGTCTGGTGTTGATGACATGCGAATCGCTCTGTTCAGTGCACAATTATAGCACTCAAAGGTTAGAGTGAAGTGTTTCGTTTTTTTTTTCTCGCCTTCTATTTTTTTATATATAGACTTAAAATCCATTTTTATTAATGGCCACAATTTTAATAATCTCGTCTACTTTTAGTAATAAATTTTTTGTTTCTTAACCTTGGGTTTGCATCCTGATCACATGCATATTCATCGTTTTGTAATAAGGAAAATGCACGCCTAAGTTATACTATTCGTACGCAATTCTCATGGTGAATTTGTCATTCCTTTATGCTATTGGTTTTGTTGTACGTTGTATTTCAAATGCATGCTTAATTTAATTAGTACTCAAGGCTCAGGGTGAATTTATAATTCCTTATGCTCATTGACTTTGGTGTACGTTGCAATTTCTTATGTAATCATGCCATATTGTTATCATGTCGAATTTCGATGTTAGGTGATGCAATGTTGTGATGATTTTCTGTTTTTTGCATTATACTCATAAATAATAATAATTTTCTTCATCATGTCGTTCTGCGATGATCAGTGAGAAGGAGGAGTTGGCATAATTATACAAAATATCTGTTTAACTTTCATGCCAGACATCGGAAATGTTGTTTTTACCCATTTTACTATGCATATATGTCGCGCCAAAATCTGTGTCACAATCAATTTTTTAAGTATTTACTTCTTGTATCTTTATATATATATCACTTGTTTTATTTATATTACATATTAATCACTGCTGTGTTATGTACACAATTATACTGTTACAATGTTTCGTGAGTGCAATTCTTTTGTGTAAATTATGCGGTAGCCCAGATCTCATCTCAAAATTCGAATTTTATGAATTTTTTTTTCTTTACAAGACGTTCTATTGTACTACATTTGTTTGGCAGAAACGGAGGCAGGGGATGGTCGGTGTGGTATTCAAACGAAAGTCCCGGCCCGTCAAGAAGTTAGTGGGGAGGGAGAAAGTGAAATGGAAAATAATGAGTTCACGTGTTGTGTGTGTAGAACATTTCCGTACTTATTATAATCTCTTTTGGGAGTATTTTTTTCATTAAGGTCGAGCTGGAATGCAACTCACGGACAACAGGAAAGGAAAATTTTCCCCTTCGCCATGGCGTCAGGATGACAGGCCAGCCACATTCATCAGGTTCGGGAGCTGTCAAGATTGACGACCTCCAACACAAGGGAGCAGAGGAGACAAACGTTTAAAGGTTTCTACAATGCCGCGAAGTCAATAAGAGAATTCAACAATAGGCTACCCATTAGGGCGGCTACATTCTTCCAGGGTGGTGTTTTTCACCCCTCTTCAATTCGTCAAACGACAGGACATAATTGTCGTTATTTCTTCACCTTCACAACAGACTTCCTACTGCACTTGGCACTAAAAGGCTCAATCGTCGGGATCAAGGATTCCCCCTCCAGTTTTTTTTCCCCTCTCCTGCAGTTGTTTTTCCAAGATTTCATCGTGTCAAGAAGATCCATTTCCGGCTCGCTGTTGGACTATTACTATTGTCATTTAATCACTCCCATTTCAGTTTTGTATGTCTACTGCAAAATATGTGTTATTTTTTTTTCTCTCTTTCCAGGTGTTTGTGAGTCTGAAAGGGGGGAGGAGTGATGGGTGGCTTGGAGGCTGGAAGGCTTAGATGCTGATCGGGTTTTAAGATGGTCCCTAAGACACATGCAATTTGTGTGTATTCCCCTTGTTTCTTGTTGACAGGATGTTGTCGCATTCCTTAGTTGAGGGGGTCACAACGGCTGGTCAGCAAAGTTGAATGAACTCATAATTTGGAAGAGTCGTCGCGAAATTTGTGACTCTGCGCTTGGTTCCTGACCAATGGTTAGGCAGGACCAAAGTGCGTGCGGATGAAAAGGGGGTAATTTGCCTCCACTTAAAAGGAGGAACCGGGACATTTCTCGGCAGATATTACGCAGATTTTACACATGATTTCAGATTAAGAGAGTTGAATTTAGGCCGTCCAAGTACCACCCAGCTCCATGCCTCCGTTTCAGATAAGTGGAATGTTGCTGTATTCTTATTCTAAAAATTGAATAGTGTAATTATTTTAACTTAGTAATGTTTTAAACATAATAAACGAATTTAATTTCATTGTTTTATTAATTGAGTTTTAAAGTACTAACCACTAATATGATGCAGACATAAGTGAAATTAATCGAACCTGCGTAAGACATAATATGTTAAATTAATGAAGTAATTGTAGCGCTGCATCAATACCATACTGCAAGTATATATTCACTTCCAAATTATATCTCTTAACTATTATATCGAAAAAACTTTGTATGAGTTAATCTTTGTGTATAATAAATTAGCTGTGAATAAATTTAATGGAGGAAAATTCAAAGTATTGATTTTGTAAGAAACAAAAATTTTAACTAAAGTTGTTTATTTCTAAAAATATGAGAGATTATCTCCTTTAATAATTAAGATAATGATAAAGATAAAACAAATAATACATTTAGAATAGTAAGAGATATAAAATTTCTAGATTAGATCCAGTCTTACTATATGTTGACTAGAAATTCTTACTGATTATACTAAAATATGAGCTGGCAACCCCCTTTCCTAACTGCCACACCACATCATCGGGAAGACATTGAGCCTCTACGGATTCAATGTACATCGGCCTGCTCTGCATGGTGGGTCCCTTGTGGCACCAGGACTCGAACCCGAGACATTCCAGCCTCGAGTTCATGACCATAACTACAAGGTTACCGCAATCACTATAAGGAATTAACCAAAAGTATTTAAATTTTTAAAAATCAAAATTTAAAACATACGTAAAAAACTCAGACGATGTAGAATTTCCAAACATTTAATTAAACATAGTATTTTGTATGTAGAAGCATAAAATAAACAGTAAAATAAATAAATAAAACTGAAGCATTAAAAAAACTTTATGTAAAGTTGGTTAATATATTTTTGTAATAATTATGTTTCGCATAAAAAAAGTGTTTGATGACTTAATAAACGAGTTTTAAATATTTTTTTATCAAGATACTCGAATGGATAATTTCATCAAGAAACTCTGCAAAATAAAACATAGGATTTAGCAACAAAAAAAAAAAGGTCAAATTTAAAGATGAACACAAAGAATTTTTTTTTCTTTGAATACGCAAAAAAATTTAGGAGTCTTCAAATAATATAAATTTGATTATTATAAGTTTAGAAAGAAAATGTCCTCTTATAAATTTAAAGTATCACTTCTAAATTTCTTTAAATAATTAAACATTATGTCCTCGTAGAATTTAGATATTTAATGCACAGAGCCAATTCTTGAATTACATTTACACGATTAATTGCTTTCAAGTGCTAAAAAATAGTTCAGCTGATCGAATCAATTAGACGGTAAAGAATGCAATGATTGTTAATTAAACGAATACGAAAAAATTAAAAGTTAATTTATTGTTTTCGTGGCATATAAAAAATATTCAACAAAAAAATTTCTGTTTTTTGTGACCTGTGAATTTTTTTTCGCAAAAGATATGTTTCTATATAGTTGACTGAATAATATTAAACATTTGAATTTGTGTGTAATAATCTACAAGATAATGTTTTATATTAATGATTTCTGTACAACATACTCTATATTTTACAGAATTTTAATGTTGAAGGTAAAAGTTACACAGTATTATGTCAAAAAAAACAAAAAAAAACCAGAATTTTATATGAGAAATAAAAAATCCAGTTAATTTTTATTTTCTTACAAATGATTAATAATTAAGTATATTAATTTCATAAATTTTTCTCATTTTTGCATTCTATCTACAAAATTCAATGATACTTTAGTACGTAGATGTTACATATAACACAATCGAATATGGTATGCTATAAATCATACCATGTATGATAATCTAAAATAAAAAGTTTACCAATAAGTTCAGTGCTTCTCAAATTTTAAATATTGACGACCCAATTTTCAATCATAATTTTCATCGCCCCCCCATACAATAACATTGTATTGAAAGCAATAATAATGTACTTTGACGCTGAAATTACAATACGACTATAATTATAAATAACACAAATTATCAAGATATATTAAATTTTGTATATAGCAAGCTCAAGGAAGTCGGTAGTAATTATTAAACTTGTTCTTAATTTAATATAGATAAATTTATTATTAAATGTATTGTACTGTACAATTTATAAGTATATTATAACAGTGTACATGGATATTTGATTAATTTTTATATCAGAATTTTTTTTCCTTTGCTTTCTTTCAATAAATTAATATATAGATACATTCTTAATTAATCTTTTATTTCCGACATGCTCGCACCCTCCTTGTAGGGTTATCCCACCCCACTGGAGAGGCGCGCCCCACAGTTTGAAAAGCACTGAATTAATTTATATTTTTTGATACTTTTTTTTACTGATTTTGTTTTAAGTTCTGAAATTAAGAAAATGCTATTAATCATATTTTTATTGGCTATGATCTTTAAACAAATCAAAAAATAAATGCTATCATTTTTTAAAAATTGACTATGACCTCTGAAAAAATCTAAGTCGTGTTGATTAAAACATTCATTCTTGTTTTGCCAGGAGAAAAGTGTTTAACCAGAACATATTCTTTTTTTCAACATTCATTTTAAAATTTTGCAATTGGCATAATATATTCAACCTTCAGACATAATATGATATTTTTAAAATCATTTTCCAAGTTTTTGAGATTACATGTTTTTAAATGTTTATCAACTTTTATTAGAAAACAGTGGATTAAGAGCACATAAATTTTGTTATTTCATCATTGTCTCAATTCTATTTTAATTTTTACGTGGATATTTAAACTATGTCAATTATAACTTTTGCTATAATTGTAGTTTCATATGGTTTAAATATTTAAATATAAATTGTACAAAATGGAAATCACTCATTTTCAATGAAAAGAATTTTTACATCTTATGTCCTGTTTAGAAAAAAAAAATCATTTAATTATTTTACACATATGTATGTAAAGTTGTAAAAGTAATTAAAAGGAATAATATCAAGGAGGATTCAAAAAGACATTAGTTAATTCTAGAGTTTTTATTTTGATTAGTTTCATAAAAAAATACTAAATTTTGAAATCTTAATTTAAGATTAATATGTTTGTATCCCTAATGAACTCTTGATTGATGAATTTCCTGTTCATTCAAAGTGGTGCAGCAAAGATATCAATTTACAGTCACCCCTTTCCAGCAATCCTAGAAACCGTGATGTTTTGGTAGTTGAAAATTCTAGCTTTATTATACGTGGATAATCCGAGATTTATTTTCAACACATTTATTATCTTGAGTGAATAAATATTAGCATTACGCTATTCAGCTACTCGAGGGTTTTTGGACCTCGTAATTTTGAACCACGGTCAAGTGACGAGGACAACACCTGAGCTGGCAACCCCTCTCCTAACTTCTACACCACACCAACGAGAGAACGTTTAAGCATCGATAGATTTTTTATGCATTGCCCCCTTACAATGCGGGTCTTCAGTGGTATTGGGCTCGAACTCATGACACACCGACCACGAGTCCGTTAACTTGACCACTAGGTTACCGCGGCCACTTTTATTATCAGGAGCAAAAATGAATTTTCTTATACTATTCAGGAACTCATGCAATATCAACAGCTTTTTGTAAATCGCTATTTTTTCGAAAATCTGTAGTTAAAAAAAAGAGAAATATAATGAAAATTATGAAATGTGTAAGATATTGTACTGTATATAAGTATATATTCCCTTCCAAACTGTAATAAAACCCTTATAACTATTATATCTAAAAAACCCCAATATAAAATAATGTATGATTTAAAAAAATAAATCATCTCTGAATATATATAAAGGAAGAAAATTTTTTCAGAAAAGCATTCGATTATTTCGAAAAATCTGAGTGATTATCTCTTTAAAAATTAAGGTAATGATGAGATAAAACAAATAATAGATATTTAGGATAGTAAGATATTTGAGATTTTTGGATTAGTTTGTGACTAGACAATCTGCACTGATTGTACTAAAATGTGTGTGTTTTCATAATTATAAATAATTATTTTCCTTTGTTCTGGCAAAAAATTAAAACTATGTTTCATTTGATACTTATGTCTCGTATTTATAAAAATAATGAAATTTATAGCTTCGAATTTAAATAATAACTCTTTGCTTTGAAAAGAAAAGACTTGAAATTTAACTTAGTTGTCATGTACATAAAGTTTTTTTTTAATCTCATTTTGAGATAAAAAAGTTTAAAATGTGAATTCGAGAAATCGTTTAACCTACCCTTTAAATTATACTGGTAATATTTTCAGAAAACATCAACACTGAAATGAAAACCGGAATGTCAGGAATACAATGTATTACTACGCCGAGTTTTGTCTGAGGAGAATCGTATTGCATATGGTTACTACAAACCGGTTCCTCTCAAGGATACGCCTTGGCGATCGATCTTCGGCTAGAAAAGAGAATTTGGCGGTAGAAAATCCAGCCCACGTTAATGAAGATTTCCCCACATATCATACAAAGGAAGAAGGAATTTAAAGTATAAAAGGATTACAATACAAACAGCCGTGATTCGAACCCAGGCCCTATGGCACCACAGTCAGCCTCACTAACCACTATACCGGATAGGCGGCATTTCCCCATCATTCAACATATGTTTTTCTTCATTTTTATTTATAGAATTATATTTCTTAGGAATCGATGATCGAATAATCACCATCGATGATCAAATATAACTTGAAGTGTTAATATTCAAACAGGAACATTTAATTAAATTATTCGAAAAATGATCTTATTGAGACCCTGAACCCGTGCCTAATTGGCCCAACCATTAAAATGTCCTCGCACTTCTGCTCTTTTTAATATCTATACCAAAGATTCGACCCCGAGTCTTTATGACTTCATAATGTTAAAAAGTTAAACATGTATGAATACCGGGTGCTAGTAATTTTTATCATAGATTAAATAAACTTTGAGTCGCCGAAAGAGAAGAGTAACGAACGCACTAAAAAACAGAACAAAGTTCCCATTAGAAAATTTCGTATAAAATCTCCAAATATTACGATTTGGAATTATTTCTTGATTATAAAAACATCAGGGGCGTAGCTATCACCGTATGAATGATATGGGGTCCCCACAATTTAGGGGCCCCCAAATGCATTAGCCAAAACTAGTAAAATGTTGAGGGTTCTCAGAAAAGTGTCACCAATGAATTTGATACAGGGCCCACTTAGGGTTAGCTAAGCCAGTGATATATATATAATCAAATGTTTTCTCCATGTTTCAAAAAGTAAAAAATAAAAATACTAACATTTTCCTGAAATATCTCAATTGTTATAAATGTATGAGAATGAAGATATTTTTCCAAAAAATAGTATTCGAAGCTTACATTTTTCGTTGAAGAATTTTTTGCATATTTTGTGCTTCATTTTGAAGAAATTTAATTCTGGCTGATTTACAGAAACAATCGCAGTTGGAACACAAAAATAGAATTAAGGAAATATCACGTGATTTGAGTACCCTCTTGATGGCATGTGGGTCTGCAATTCTACATTAGACTTTGTCGAATGGCAACGATTACCGAAAGATTAGTCATTTTTCACTTAACCTATGCTGTGTAGGTTGAAGTTCTTAGAAGAAGTCCCAATTTGGTTTACTTTCCTGCTTATATTTCAAGAGTTTCTGAACTTTATAAGAAAACAGTTTTTATTATTGGATTAATCGAGTTGAAAATTTTTTTATCGCTCTTAGCGATATTTTTTATGTGGAATAGGTAAATTCTTATTTATTATAATCGGCGCCATTTCGTTCTACAAGAAATGCGCCATTTTTTCTTTGTATTGTACTTTTAAATGAATTTAAGTTTTTATTTGTATAAAATTATTGTAAAACTAATTGCAGTTATTTATATTTACGCAAGAAATGAAACTTGAGTAAAATCTAGTTTTGAAAAGGTGAAATAGTGTTAAGAATGTCGTTAGTGTTAATCGATGCTAATTTCGTTAATAAGCATTTCTAAATCTTGGCGAATATAATTATTTGATCTGCGTATTTTAAAGAAGTCGTTTCAAAAATTTTTAATTTCTCTTTTCCTTGTAATGGATTTCAATTTCGAAATTTTCTCATGGCGGCGAATGAGATCGAAGCTATATAGCTTTGTTATGAAATGAGTTAATCGAATAATTTTTTCGTTGATGGTTTAGATGTGCGTGAAAGCATTAATATTTTTATATTCTATATTTGAGTTATATTAAATATTTATATATTTCAAAGTGTACATATATTTTAATGTATTGCAATAGATACATGTACACTTAGAATGTGATTTTGTTGCGAGTGATTAAACTTGGAAATTTTATCTTATTGCTAATTTGATCGCGCATATTTTAAGAAAGATTAGATGTAGTGTTATTGTTATATAGAATTATTATCTAGTTTAGTTTTACTCGTTAGGTTTAGAAGCGAATTCGTTGCTTAAGTTATGTCTTAGTTTTATTAAAATAATTAACAAATACTTGTTTATTAATTGTAAAGATTATGTTAAAGAATCATAAGTATAGATAAATAAATATTTTGAATAGTTTGCTTCTAGTGAATATTTTTTATCCAAAAGTTTTAATTCTTGCTTCTGCCGTGTATCCAATCAGTTTGGATCATGTTACAGAAATATTTACAGTTAAGGCTTGTGTTAAGTAATTACGCTATATTTGTTGAATCTTTCAAGTAACTTAAGTTTTATAAAATAAGTATTTTAATCTTAATATGAAAATTAGAGAAATATAACTTTTCTTTTTTGCTGATTTCTTGCACGTATATGATTTTTTATTTTGTTCCTAACCAAAAAAGAATTCATGATTTTTTTTAATTTTTAAAAAAGGTATTAAGAATTTATAGCAATTATTTCAAATGATTTTTAGTCATAAAACCAAATTATGCTCCTTGTTCCAGAAAATTAAGTATTTTGATGTGAAAATTGTAAACGTAAAAAGAGTTAATTTTTTGTAGTTTTATTTATAAACTCTTATCTGTAAAGTTTAATGTATTTTAAATTTCTGCCATGCGTCAGTAAAAATATCCTGATAATGTTTGAATTTGAAAATATTTTTTAAGGTGAATTTTTTAACTTTAGGATTCTCTATTATTTTCAATCCTTGGATTGTGATACAAGTTTTCCTTATTGGCAGTTTCATTGTGAATTATAAGTCATTAAATTATTGATGTAAGTTGTCAATAATTGGAAAAATTATCGAAACCAAACATTTGTTTTTCTATTTTAAATATTAAGGTATGAAACCTAAAAAAGTAATACATGATCTTTTTTTTTTAAAAAAAAAATTCCTTTTTTCCCCCCTGTTCTGATTGATTTAACTCTTGAGGATAAATCTTTTCAATAAATTTTAAGAGTAAAAAAGTTTAAAGCAGTGGTGTGCAAACTATTTTATATCTTGATTCTTTGTTTTGTGAAAAAAATTTGTCAACTCTTGTATTTCCCACTCTTTAATTATAGTTAAAGTGAAACTCTTGGATTGGCATTTGTGTCTGCCTTAATAGATGTCTGAATAAAATAATTCTATGAAGCCATGTTTTTTTATTGATGCTTATGAGCTGTTTTAATGGAAATTACTTTTATAAGAAATTTTACTATGTAATTCAGTGTGAGGGATATACACTTACACAGAGAACTAACAATTGCTTTAACATTTGTTCTGTGTTGATGATCACAAGCTGTGCATAACTTTTAGGTTCACTTTGATCATTGTTTAGTTTTAATGGCAGCTAATTTTAAGTCAGTTTAGAGTTGGTCCACATGTACTAAATCAATTTATTAGTTGCCATGTTTCTTCATATTCTTTTCCATTTGATAATCAAGATTTTTGGCTAGTCAAATTCAGTTTAGTACTTCATTGTTTGAGCTTTTTAGTTAAAAAGATATGGGAATTAAAAATATAAATTGAAGTGGGTAAATGTCCCACCTTTTGCATCGTCTGGAAGTTTTTGAATCTTTTTATTAAGTTTTCTAATTTTAATTATATGGCAGGCAATATTTTTTGGTATTAAATCAATCAATCAATCTGGCAAGAATAGAAACATGTATTTCTTTTGTCGTTCATTTCTTCCTATCAAAGTAACTTGTTTCTTACAAAGTAAAATACTCTTGTTAAAATATTTGGAAACTAATTGATATTGTACTGTTATCTTGTTTGTAAGTCTAGCAGCTTTGTACCTGATCCTACAGAGTCTGAAGTCCGGCAATATCCATCAGGGATCTTTTGGATATTTTTTCTAGAGAGATCCATACAACTTGATTTGCTTGGGAGAAACCCGGGACAATTTTGGGACAGATTGAGGAAAATTTTTTTTCTCTGAGAACAATTTGCATTTGATTTAACCTGGAAAATGCATGATAGTGTAGTCTGGGAACATCTGATATTTGAGTGCTGGTGTGCCAACTCCTGCTCTATTATCTACATGTCAGTGATAAGTGGTAGGCACTGTAGATTTTTAAATTTTGAGATTTAAGAAACCAGTTGTCAAGATGTGAGCTTCTAACTATTGAAAAGAATCCTTAGTTTACTCTTGTTCTTGGTTAAAATAACCTAGAGTCCTGCATTAATGACTAAATTAACTTTGGAAAACTGATTTCAGATTGCAGTTTCAAGATATTGTATTTATTATTTTAAACATGCAATATGAAGGAGGGAATGCTGATACTTGATGAATCCGGTGAATACAGAATTCAATGGAAGTAATGAAATAATTGTACTTGCACGGTTTTTGGAAAATGGCACAGAAAGTGGAGTACCAGAATAGGGAAAACAACGAATTGAAAAAAACAAAACAATCCCCAAACTTCTTATGAATTGTATTCAAAGAGGAATGCTTAAATTTTTGTCAAAAGCGAAACAATGGACATTTTCAATTAGTTACTAAAAAAAAAAAGAGTTGTCCAGTAAAGATATGATAAGCTTTACAGTATAAATTTACACTAAATGGTCCAAGTTCATACTTTTTATTGACAGTTTTCATTCACTTAAAACACCTATCCTTTATCAACTACGAAAGGGGGTAAAGTTTACTCGATTGGGGAAAAAATTAATTAAAAGTTAGAATTTGTAATAAATAAGTAATAAACACATAGTAACTGATAATATAATTAAAAACAAATTCTTAATATTTTGTAAAAGATCTTGGGGACTAACTGATAGCTGCTCTGATATTCATGAAGCCTATTAAACATAGGCTCAAATAAATGTCCACAAAAAATCCCACTAGTAAATATTCATCCTTGGGTAAAAAAAGATGGCATATATATAAGCATACATATATATAAGCATACCATACAAAATATGTTACTGATGCTACACATATGGTCTGATGTAAATGGTTAAAAATTCATCAAATTTTTGAACAAAGCAAGGTTTTTTTATTGCCAATTTGGTGAAATTTATAAACGTTTGGTGTAAAAGTCCATAGCAGTATAAATTAAGCTAAATTACTATCTTGTAGACTTGTACTTTAATGTGGCTGAAATGAGCCAAATTTATAAAACAATCTTTAATATTTTTTCTACTTTAAAAAAAAAAGTGCGTGTGCTTATGACCACACAATAGAAGTGATAACTTAAAATTTTCTGTTATCTCAGGGATTAGTTAAGTGAATAAAAAACAAGGGCATGTATTAGTATTGTCATACAAAATTATTTATTTATTAGGTACACATTTACTGTACGGTCAGCCTTGGTGCGATTTTTTTCTTTGGCGATAAACATTTTAATATGGCAACCCCTCATCCAACCCAACAAGAAATTGCTGTCCGACAAGTAATTACAGTAACCCTATTGGTCAACGGAATTTAGCCTGGTCAAGAGAGTTTAGCCGCCATTACTTAAGTTTCGTTCGACCACGTTGCATGTGTGCTTTTTTTTTTAATCTCAGCTCTCGCGTTCTTTTTGTGAAATGTTTGTTATGGCTGCATGGGGAATGTCCGAGGTAAATGCGAGAATGTTTTGTGAGAATGATGTAATGTGGTATGATGAGAATGTTAATTTAAGGTATTTGTTTGGATTATGAAGGGAAGGAAACGTTTGAATTTTGTATGAAAGTGGGTTTCATTGCGGATAGATATGAGTGTTGTAAATATGGTAAGGATATGAAATTGGTTGAAAAGCACGATATAAGCAGAGGTGTAAATCTAAGGTGAAAGGACAAATGCATGACGTCAAAAGGAGAGTGAGAAAGGTTTTTTTTTTAATTGAGTCCAATGAGATTTTAGTTCAGGTTTATTTGTGGGTTAGTCAGAGTAATTTTGATTTTAATATGAAAGAGAGTAAATGTTCTTCTAAGACTGTGTGATTATCGTTTTCAGTGATTTGGCCGCCATTTTTATTGCACAGGCAACATTCTCACTACACTGTTTTCTTTAAATCTCGTTCGTAGAAGTCACCATTTTGGCGAGATTTTGAAAAAGTCGCCAAGGGTGACCGTACAGTAAATGTTTACCATTTATTATTATGTATGGGAGAGAAAACCTAGACATTTGTTTGCATTCACTGTATAAAGAGAGATTCAGTAAAATCCTAGCACAGCACCCTGCTGTATTTGGTGACAAAAATTTTACACCAAATGGCGCCAAGCAAACCACGCTTTTTAAAATGGCGTCAGAGGGGGAAATGTGGTTTTCAAAGTGGCATTAAGAGACGAAAAAACGTGGTTTCTAAAACCGACAACATACGAAACATAAAATCTAAAATAAGAAATTAAATGCCAATTTTCGAGCATCCATTGCAAGATTCTATCAATCCTTCATTCATACAAAAAGCAATTCTTGCCTTTTAATCAGAAAAAAATCCACCCGTCGTGTTTTTACGATGAAAATGCGGTTTCTAAGACAACTTCAACAAGAAAACCTGAAAAAGCGTCACTTCTAAAACGCTACAGTGGTGGAGGGGGAATACAATATGAATGCCTTCGGCTGATGAACTAATGATCTTTATTTCTATCAAAAACAAATTGTTTTCCTATTTCATACATCTGTACCTACTGAAATATTTTCAATCGTTCACTCATTCATAAAGCAAGCATTTCTTTCTTACATATTTCATTCAAAAGAATAAATATCCATTCATCGAGCTTCAAAAAGGAAAACATGGTTTCCATAATGGCTTCAAGAAGAAAACAGAAAAACCATTGCTTTTAAGATGCAATAGTGAGAAAAACATCGTCCAAATTGAATTTATCAATGTATTTCCCTTTCTCTCTAGCAAACATTCTTTCAGCAGTAGTTTCACTTTAAAAAAATCCACTCATTCCTTCAATTTCAGCTTTCTAGAAAGATCTTAAACTTCTTCAAGTTGACCGTCAGGAAAAACTGAAAAAATCCTGTCCGTAAAGGGTTATTATTCCCTAAATTTTGCAGAGTTACCATATTAATGTTATCCCCCAAATTTTTGGTGCCAAAAATTTTGTTGCCAAAAAGTGTTCCCTGCTAGGATCCACCCAAAGATTCAGAATGTAAATAATACTATCTGATGAAAACATTTCAGCATTTTCTTATATTTTTAAAAGTTTTTCACTCTAAATTGCTAAAATAAATAAAACTATCAGTTGTAATGTATCAAAAAAATCTTTCTGCACATGCTCCATAAACCTCAAACTGGTCAATTCTGTTGTAGGTTTATTGCAATTTATTATTACTGGCATATGATGATTTTATCAATTTTTTCATTGCATTTTTCAAAATTACAAAATTTCTTAAATTTTTTAAATAAGTTTTACAATATTCCATCTTGGTCTAACTTGGCAGCATTGAGAAAGATATACAATGTGCCAATATACTTTAAAAGTAGTAATTTTTTAAAATTTAAATCCAAGAAAATACATAGAAATTTATAAAAAATGTAAAACATTGTAGAGATTGGGATTTTAATAATATATTTCAAGTTAATCGCATGTTAAAAGAATTTTTTTTTAAAACAAAGTTAATTAATTCAGGCAATAAAGCAATGTCAGGAAATTCCAGTTTGGCTGAAAACCGATTTTCAACTCCAAATTTTGTCATTGTTGTCTGTTTTGTTGAAGGACTTAACATTGTTCTGGAAAATTCTGATACATTGTTAGGAGCGTAACAATGCGTGGGTTCTTAAAACTCATTCAAGTTCACGCTCCAGCAAAACGCGCCTAAAGAAGTTATCACTTCAAAAACTTAGTTTTTCGTATTGAATATACACTACATTATTTGCTTAATTGAACTTTTTATATAATAAAGACAAAATTTCAAAATAAAGGAGTAAAAGTTATGATTAATTTATTTAAATAATTTAAAGTACTTAATTTTCTTATTTAATTAAAAAAATTTGCATCGCAATATTTTTCGAGAAATTAAGTTTTCTGTTGCAAAGCAATGATATATTTTTCTAATGAATCCTATAATTCTGTGCTAAATTTTATTAAATCTTTAAAATTGCTTATACAAACAATTTTTATCTTTATTATAAATAATTATTTAATATAAACTAAAGTAATACTTAAGTAGATCTAAGAATGTTATGAACATTATAGAAATTGCTTTAATAACTGGTGTAATAACGTGGCTAATAGAATTAAAAATGTGTACTTGCAATGAAACAAATTTTTCGTGTCCCTTTTTCTTTGCCAAATTTGGCCATTGTTGGTTATAGTCATCCTTTTCTCTTACTGTTATCAGTTTCTATAGCAACAGCTTTAATTCAGTTATAGTAGCCTTTCTTTTAGTGCCAATGTATGTTATTGTAAATTATAACATACAAATATGAGGGCATATTTTAAAAAAATACTAAATATATTATACTTTAATGTTACTTAAAAATTAAATGAAAAATGTATAATTTGTATGGATAAGTTGCAAATTTTTGGAACTTTGTAAAGTAAAAGTATATGGGATGACATGACATGGGAGTGTCTTATTTTAGAATAAACATAGTTTAGGAGAAAAGGGCTTTTAACTTTTGGGAGAAACCTTTGTTCAAATAAATTAATTTTAAGTCCTTCACAGAATCTGAATCATTCAAAAATCTCTAAATGTGTACAATCATCATGGAGTTTTCTCTCCAGGGTTTGAAATATTGGCTGACTACCATTTGTTACCTTTCTGATTTGGTCATCACCCCTACTTCAATATCTTTTCTTTCCCTCATTTATAAAATAGGTCTTGGCAGCCCATACTATTGCTAGAATTTTCAGCAAATGTAATTGCCTTTAGTTTAAAATTAGCTATGTATAATTTTCTCTCCCTGCTCATTTTTACAAAAAACACAGAAAATATATAAGATTAGCACTGACAGTACAGAACAGGGGCTCGCAACCTTGTAGCTGTGGTATGCCAAATCAATCTACCGACATGATTCTGGAAACTACAGTAGGGAATATTTGAAACAATTCAATTCTTGTACTCTAGACATTATGCTGTTAACTCTACACATGTTTAGGGTTTTATTTTATATTTTTACATCCTTAAAAGTAATTTTTTAACCAAAAATGAAATATAATGGTGTAAGTGTAGATTTAGGGGGATAGAGTTGGTAAAATTGGCAATTTTTTTGTCACTAGGTAGTGGTTATCAAACTATTAAAAAGTATGGACAACTGTTCCAAGAAATTACAAAATATCATTTTCATAAAAAAGAACTAGAGGGAAATACAAATAATACTTTTTTTAAAGTTATCAGTCCTGGATTAGAATAGTTCTTGTCTGTTATTTTCTTGAACATTAAAGAACAATACAAAAGGAAAATTAAAAGAAGATGGTTACCTTTGCTTAGATGTGGAGTACCTTAGAAGGGGAGTAAACCTTTCATGACCTTGAAAAAAACCCCTTTCTGATTGCTGGATATTTTTATTTTTCTCTGCAAAGTAAGAATTAAATTGATTCCCACATAACTATTCTATTCCTTGTCAAAATCTAAACATACTGCTAATCTTAATACTGCTTTCTTCAAACTAGCTATTCTGTTGTACAGGTCTTTTCATAGGATGTGTATTCATTTTTGTCTTTTTACATTCCTAAATACATCCATTACGCAATTTCTTTTTAACCAAATGCATAGCGTTCTTGCAGACCCACGCATTAAACATTTGGAGCCAACAATCCTTGATTCATACACCACTGCTGTATCATAGACATTACCTTTTATTTCAAATCATGAAAAAAACCTATATGTGTTACTTTTCAGATATGCTGATCAGTAAAATTGAAAGGAACAAACATTTAAAATAATTCTTGATAAAAGCTTGTAAACCTGCAAATCGAAAAACAATTATACTATATATTATTGCAAAGAACAATTAAATGGTTTTATCTGAAAATAATCTTTAAAAACGTGCATATTTTAAGTAATGAATAGCAATCAAGTGCAAAGGGCACATGACCTTATTAGAATAAGACCGCATTTCCAAGTATAAGTGTAGCCAAATTAAATAGTTTGCCAAAATTAAATCATTCTAACCATGAAATTAACAAACATTTCCAATTTAACTATTTCCCGTATCTACACTCAAGCTAGTATAATTTTTCTTTAGTTATCTTTGTTATAAATATGAAAACATAAAGATTAAAATTGTAATTATATTCTATATAATTAATCTTTTAAACATTTATTAAAACAAGAAGTAAAGATATATTTTATGAGAAATAAGTGTTTATTCAGTGTAGTTAAATCCTTATCTACACTCAAGCTAGTATAATTTTTCTTTAGTTATCTTTGTTATAAATATGAAAACATAAAGATTAAAATTGTAATTATATTCTATATAATTAATCTTTTAAACATTTATTAAAACAAGAAGTAAAGATATATTTTATGAGAAATAAGTGTTTATTCAGTGTAGTTAAATAAAAAATCAATTTTAATGTGAACTTTGACCCTGCAGCTCTCAGCTTAATATCACATGGGTATAATGGCTTAAAATATGACAATTTTGAATGTTGAGTTAAGAAAAACTACGTTCTTAACATCACAATTTATGCAAGACAATACTTTCAAGTCAAGAGATCCCAGTATTTACTTTCCATTTCTAAAAGAAATTTAAATTGCTTGTGTACCAATAAAGAGTAAAACATTATAAAATTACCATGGTATTGTGCAAATCCTGTAAAGCATGCAAAATCATTTATATTGGTACTTTCATCAACAGCAATGCTATAAATTGAACTGTTTCTCGGGAAGCAGAATTGTGTTTTTCTGTGAGTATTTTCTGCCATTTGAGTTATTTTTCTTTCAATAGTTTGTACAGAAGCCCATATTTCTTGGAATTAGGGATATTTGAAGATTTGGTAAATTTCTGAACAATACAAAATTACCCATTTTATATTCTCCATTTGTGAAAGGTTTGCCTATGGTAATGATACAATACAAAATGAACAATTATTAAACTATTCAGTTATTAAGGTTTGGTTCCAGTTGTTTGACAAACTCTTATATCCAGTAGCTGCTCTTTTCATAACCACATTTCCCATTAGAATTCTTAAATGGGGACTGTTTAGTTAAAAAAATTTCTTTGTACAGTTGGCATGCAACATATGGTGCTTATGTGACACAACACATACAGCATGTTTTTGTTGTACAAATTCATATTCATTCTTCCAAGAGTCTTGAAAACCATGAAC
Source organism: Trichonephila clavata (assembly GCA_019973975.1). Classification (NCBI taxonomy): domain Eukaryota; kingdom Metazoa; phylum Arthropoda; class Arachnida; order Araneae; family Nephilidae; genus Trichonephila; species Trichonephila clavata. The sequence goes on along the minus strand of BMAO01008672.1, from coordinate 33,961 downwards.
ATCAAGCTTTCTTTTTTTTTTGTGGTTATTTGATCAAAATATGTTGGTATGAATTGTCACAATGATATTAAAACACAATAAAACCATAACCCGTGTCACATAAAAAAAAAATTCTACTTTCGTCTTAAATCATACTTTATATGTGTATCAGCACTATAAAAAAACAGGAGAGAATATGCCTAAGGCTGTGAGAAAAGACAGGGTCATATAACTTTTACCTGATAGTAGGTTGGTGTAGAGCGCCACTGAGAATTTACCGTATACTTTAGGTTGCTGGTACCTAAGGCTAGAAGAAAATGAGAGAGAGAATGAAAAAATATTCTTGCTACAGATGGGATTACTTAAACTTGGTTAACTATCATTGGGTGGCATTATACAGCAATTTGATTCAGGAAATATCCCATCTGTTTAACCTGTTCAGCAGCATTTTTGCACTCTTGGTGACATGTTTGAAAATTACAGGATTTTTCTCATTGCGACTTATACTAAAATTCAGCATTTAGATATTGCACGGTTCATGTTATCTTTCTATGATCTTATTGTAAAAGCAGGCTCAATTTAATCCCAAAACTACATATTTTTTCTAATCTTAGCTGACGTTGTTTTTAGAATCACACCCAAATAAATTCTCAACATGTTTATGTGAAAAAATAGTGTAAAAAGGTATTTATATCGATATTGAATAATTAAAGAATTTCAAATGGGGGGGAGGACCATAAAGTGAAGAATTTATTTTACCAGTATTAAAAACTTTTTAAATTTTGTAATTATGTTCAATTTTACCTATCCTACAACTTTTTCCACCTTTTATTCTGAACTCCTGATTTTCAGCAGCATTAACATCAGAAAAAAGTGTGGCTTATGTTTGAGTATATACTGCAGATCTTACCTTGCACATTTGAAAATAGTAACCCGTTTTAAATTTGTTTTTGAAGATATAAAAAATGAAAAGAATATTGCTTAACACAATTTGATAACTGTATTATCAAAGTATCTACAGTGTAAAAATTAAGTAGTGAGGTTGAGGCGTGTCTAGATTAAAGAACTTGCAAGATTGTCACATTACTATAAATGTTAATGGTTTTAGTTGCTTTTGAGATCTTGCCACACACACAAAGATCAGATAGTGGGCATCATCACTTTTGTCAGTTTGCTTCCTGTTGAAATGTAAATATAGTTCTATTTTAAATGTTACCTCTTTTTTCTACTTTACTGGTATTCGATACTTGTTGCAGGAAAGCCTTTTCATAAAATTTCTTTGAATTTGGTGACCCACAAAAATAAGATTTAACCGCGACTCAGTTTGCACACCACTGGTTTTATGTATTTTTAATTAAATGATTTATGTTGAGTGGCAGTAATTTTTAAATCTAAAGTAAGTTCTGTAAAAAGCAAAAGTTTGCAACCGCAAAGTGCGTTAACTGATTGGCTGGAAGCATGTGGTAACATTTCATCATGTGTCGTCATATGAATTTAACTTAATTCAGTTAATGTGAGGAGCATTTACATGGTCTGAACATTAAGTGTTGAATCCTTTCTACATCAATTGGTAGTTCTGTATTCTTTCCTTTTGATGGATTCTAGGAATTTTCTTTCTTTTAATCTCAATGTGGGAAAATGCATTATTAGCCCCTTTTTATCTTTAAAAGAACTAGGTTCTGTTTTCACTTTTACTGCAGTTATTCTACTTACTGTTCAAACTTTACAATTTTTACTGTTTCATTATGATCTCCAAACAAATTACTTTCAAATACATATTTTCTCTTTAAAAAATAGCAACATTTTCCTTCTAAGATATTAATCGAATGAGAATAAATTGTTTGTTACTTTTTCATGATCACGTTTTTATCATTAAAATGTGTTTAATATTAAATTAGTTCTCCAGTGAATATTACTTCATCATAGACCTGAGTAATGATTCTCATTCTACTCTTGGAACTCTTCCTAAATAAACACAGTTCCTTCTTACTTAATTTATCTTTGCAAAATGAATATTCAAGCTTATTTGATATTTAAGTTTATAATAATGTACTGTAACATGTGTCTTTTCCTTTTGCTTCCAATCAAAAGCATAACTCATATTTTCTTCAGAACATTAAATAGTGGAACTCTGAATGAAATAAAAGAATTTATTTTTTATATTTGCCATTAAGGAAACACAAAGAAGCTTATTTGGATGTAACAATATATGTCTAAACCTTTTTTTATCCTTAAAACCAGAAGTTATTTAGCTATAATAATTATAGAGCAATAAAGAAACATGATTTTTATAGAATCTTGATATTTCAAATTGTCCAGGTTATGGGGAAATAAAAGTCAAAATATAGTTATTAAATTTAAAAAATTGCATAATTTGATATTTTTCAAATTTAAAAATATATATTAACAAAATACGTCAAAAAGTTAATTATTCAGTACATAAAATTGTTTTTGTTAAAAAAAACAACCTGAACTATATTTTCCCACAATTTTAAGTTTCCTTCAACTAAGCTTTTTTTTATTGTAAGAATTACTTTTTCGTATTAATTCTTGTAACTCTTAAGAACTTAGGTGAATAAGAGTATCAAAAGCTCAATTAAAAAAGTATAAAAATTGGTTAAAATTTATTAAATTTCATTCCTTTATTAAAAGAATCAGGCACATTTAGGTTTAGATTTTGTTGCTTTCATATGTGCAAAACTGACTTAATTATCCACACAAAGAAAAATTGGAAAATGACTGATGAAATTTTCTGAATATAAATTGAGAACAATTTTAATTGCTATTCTGCTACAAGGAATTTGAAATACCAAAAATTTAAAGGGTAATATATATGAATCAAATATAAATTATTAATACTCCCCCCCCCCTTATATATATATAGAAAAGTGTTGAACACAATAACTACGCTACAATAACGATATGTTTTCCTCAAATCTTGCGATTAATTAAATCCAAAGCTTCTTTTCAAATAAGATACTTTATGTAGCTAAAGCAAAAAATATTCTTTCTTCCAAAATCTTAACAGTTTTTTTTTCCCATAAATTGTAGCTTGGAAGGAAAAGCAAATCTTGTTTAATTAATAACATGCAATTAATATTAAAAGACAAGCCATTTCATATCAATACATTGCATGTGAGAATTTTTTTTTTCATTCTGTTGCTGGAACACATCACATTAAACTCATACAGTTACATTATATGTTCAAATTAAATCTGGAGAAAAATCAAGATTAAAATGGCATGAGTGTGGAATTCTAAAACACTACCCCTTTATTCATATTAAACAAACTTGAGAGAAAAAGTGAGAATTTCTTAGAATTTTGCAACTCTGAAAGACCATGTAAAATTAGACCTTGTTTATCTCTAACTAGCCATAATGGAAAAAGGAAAAATTTCAAACATGCATCATGAGACAAAAATAATCAATATTTGGATAATGTAAAACACAAATTTATCAATATCAATAAAAAAAAAAATTCCCTTTTTTTTAAATTTTTTTTTCTAACCATGATATATTTTTCTTTTTCAAAAAAAATATGCAAATAGATGATTTTTAAGATTTAAAATTCTAAAATCATTAAAAATTACAAATTATCACAATAAAAATTTAATAAGTTTTACCAAAAAAAATTATGAATAATTTATTGATTTGGATTTTTTTATTTATTAAAATATTTAAATCAAAATAACATTTTTTCATACATTCTTCAACTTAGATAATTCTTTTTAAACATCTCAATAATAAATGTGTGTAAATATTTAAAAAAATGATTATATATTATACTAAGTACTGTTTTCCTTTATAAATTTATTTCTGCTGCATTTCTTTTAAATCTTAAAAAAAATTTTTTTTATAAATTAAATAATGAATATATTGATAATTTTTATTTTTCATAAATTTATCATTAAATTGAAAAATATTTCGTAATGGATCATAATTTATGATGTTTTCTATCTTAATATTCCTCAAAACACTAGAAACTTTAAATTCTTTACTAACTCAGTTTGATAAATTTGCGAAGAGATGTATCTGTAACTGATAATCTGAAGTTCTACAATGTATGTGATATTGATTTCATGGTGCTTTTCCATATTTTAAAAATTTTATTTACATTTTTGTTTATAATGTAGTGATTTGATGTGTTAATACACAATTTGCATTACTCATAATTAAAAGAAAATACTTCTCTACTGGAGTTAGAAATGACAAATATTACATGAAAAAAATAAATAAAAAGAACAATGCAAGTAAAACCACATGTGAATTTACTAGCAAAAATTCTATTTTGTCCATCTTTTTATCAATATTTATTAGTATTCTATTAAACTCTATTTCTTAATTACATTTTGCCATTGAAATAATTTAAAGAAAAGAACATGAATTTCTTTTTATCACGATTAACAAAACTTGAGTATAGCAGTTCTGTTCTTAAAGACAAAAAATAGTTTTGATTGTATAAATTCTTTAAACTAGAACAGAGGAATATATATACTGTAATCTGATTCGTTTACACCCCCTGCATATAAAAACAGTTGATCATTTTCACCTTCAAAACACATTAAGTTAAAGTTGGCATAATATTGTACAGTAATTAAAATTTCAAAATGGGGCAAATGTGTCAAAATAATTTAAGTCTTAGGTATCAAGGTTCTCCTTAATAACATTGCTAACAAATTGACAAGAAGCTTGCAACATCTGTTAGAATGTCATTGTTTGCATAGAAAAACTCTTTTTTTCAGTTGTTTAGGAATTAATATATATAACTTCAAAATTTGTAATAATATGCTTGAATTTTGAGCTGTTCTCCAAATAATTTATTTTAATTGAATTCATTCCTGTTAATTGTTCCACTTGCTTTGCGAAACATAAAAAGAAAATACAAAAGATGAAGCAATTTATATTGTACTAATCTTTTGAGCTAAAATGGCTGTGAAATAAACTATTACTATCTTGTATATTGTAATTTTAATAATTTCATGTAAAACAATGAAAAAAAGACAGGGAGCTAACTTGTATTCTATGGGGAAAAGTAATTTTTCAATGTAAAAACTGCTTACTCTTAAGATAACTCTAAATACACGTAAATAACTAGAAAACAATATAAAAAAAGAATTTCTTGGTATTTATAGTAACTGTTAAAGGGGGGGGGGTAATTTGTCTATTGAAAGGTTGACATTTTTTATTGAAGCACAATTTGAGCTAAAAAGGAAATATAATTTAAAAATTTCTTATTGAATAATTACCTCAAACATTTGTAAGTATTATGTATTCATAATCAAAAACACGCCTGTTCAGTATATTTAACTAAATTTTTATTACATGTATAGAAAAGTGTACACAAATTTAACTGGGTTTTTATATCCTTACTGTTTAAATTATTCTCATAAAATCCTGTCAACCAAATCTATTAATCTAGGAACAATTTTGAATTAATATAAACCCAGCAAAAAAAAATCTCTTAATAAAGGCGTGATATTGATTTAAAAGGTAATATTTATTGTCTCAAATCTGTGTTATATTCACTATTGCACATCAACTTCAGATGTCATATATAAAAAATTTCAAAGTATGTTGCTCCTGTGATTGTAGCAAGTTTTAAACAATTTTAGAAAGAATACAAAAACATGATTTTATTTATAGTAAATAGAAAAATGATCCTGGATTTGCGGTAGTACAATGAAATGAAAATTCATATTGGGAATCAGTGTTTTTATACAAATTACACTTTTAAAATAATTCTCGAACACATTCACAATAAATTGAATAACAAAATTTTACTTTGTGAAATGCTGGGTGTTTCTTAAACTGTAATCACTGGAACAAAATTTAGTCTCATATGGTGTCAAATTAAGCAAAAAAGAAATAGTTATTATATCAATAAAAAAGCAGTATGCCATTATAAGGTTGTAAAAACAGTAAAATTCATTTGAATATTTATTTTTATTTTATCTTAGTTATATGAAAACATAGAAATTTGAGATTAAAAATATTCAGAACGGTTGTAACAATTAAAATGACTAAGTTAATTTAATTTCAAGGAAAGATATTATGAGGCAAAACATAGGTTTCGTAGAACAAGATCTTGAGTGTTAGTCATTTTATTCCCTGGAATATAGCACTTAATAATTAGGCATTGGTAACTCAGTAAGTTACTGCCACACAGTTGGCCTGGATATAAAGTTCAGCTTTTTTTTAAAAAAATATTTTAATAATTCAAAGTTTTGCCTTTTTTATGTTACAATTTTGTTATAGTTAGTTTAATTTGAAATTTGCTTTACTTTTTAGTTCGCTAGTAGTTATTTACAAACCTAATTTTTTTTTTCAGGGCTTGATTACAGTTATTTATTTAGTTTCTTAAATTGTTTTTGACTAATTTTAAAAACAGAAAATTAGGTTAGTTTTGGAATGTAGATTTTGGTGTAGTAACTCTTGTTTAGATATAAAATTTCATTATTACATAGCACATATTTCCAAATGAATGAGTTAATTAATAGATTGAATCATTTAAAAAAACATTTCAAATTTAACCTACTTTGAACAAAGGTTTTCTTTGAAATTAATTTTTATGTGTATTGGTTATTGTAGTAAATTAAGTTCTAAACACTTAAAATTATATATAAAAGAACCCAATTAATGATATTACAAGACACTGCTTTCAGTTTTACTGGTTTTGATTTGTGGATGGCTGTACATTAGATTTTTTCTTGTAAATTATACTATTAAACGATGGTAGCAAGAAAAAATCAATTGCATCCAGATTTATGTTATATAAAATACAATTCATATCAAAATTAAAGATGCAATTTTTAAATATAACTTTTTTTTCTTCTGCAATGTATCCAGATTTTAAATCACATTTTCAATGAATTTCTCTTTCTAGTGTATTTATGGCTGAAATGAAAAAATAAATAATAAGGAAGAATCAATAATAAATATTCATTAGAAATCACTATTTCTAGAAAAGTAAGTTATAATAGCAAGATTCATTGATCTTTTCATTTTATATTATGCTTTCTCATCATGAAGGGAATAACCTTTTAAAGAGCATTGTGTAGTGAACCATTTTGAAAACAATGCAGTTAGCATTTCATTGGATTTAGTTTTAATAAGCATTCATGTATCTTATTCTAAATTTTTTCATAGGAAATTTATTTTGTATAATTTTAAGTATTGAAATTAAGCATAACTATGAAAAAATTGCTCTTGAAATTTCACTCCTTTCAAACGAGAAACTTTTAATATTTGTTCCTATTGTTGAAGTTGCTAAACAAGTACAAACAAACTTTATAATTATGAAATCACCCTATAAAAAATACAATCAGTGTTGAAACTGGATAATGTTGTATATCTATAAAACAAATTATTTTAACTTTATAATGGAAAAATGTTTTGAATGCATAGAAGTATAAATCACAAGGGGAGAGAAAATTAACTGTAAAGTATTTCATTTTCATTAAATAAGTAAAATCTTTAAAGGAAAATTTATTTCTTAATTTTCTTGATGCCCAGAAGGAGAATTTAATTTTTTTCCAAATTGTTGGAATGGTTTTGAATTTTAATCTTGGAATCTTAAAATAAGATTAAAATTTTGGAAAGGTAGTGGGAGAAAACACTATGTTAAATTTAATTCATATTCCATATTGGGATTTTGCCTATTTGAATTCTTGTCTCCAATTGGGAAAGTTCAATTCTTTTTCTTGCCTTAAATCTTGGTCATTTGAGTGTTTCAAATTCATGTTTTAGCATGGTATTTATCTTATTATTTTTAAAACTGTACTCTCCAAAAATAATTCCTTTTAGATAATTTTTTGAAATTTTATTGTATACATGTGCAATGGGGTTTTTCACTGGCAAGATACCTTTCCTTGGCACACAGATTTTTGATGTACAAATCTGACAAATTACAGAGAAAAAAATAAATAAATAAGATTTAAACTCATTACACAATATCCACAACTTGGATCTATCAAATGTTATCCCAACTGTTGGATTTTCAATTATTTAAATTTGCTAATTTATTCGCATGCTCTGCATCAAATTAAGTCTTTATTAAAAAGTCTGATCTCTCAGATAATATAAGAATTGTAATTTTACAGCATTTTGAGCTGGTTCACTTACAAGAAAGTATACCATATTAACTTAATTCAAAAGCTGTAAAAGAAAATGGGGCCAAGATTTTTTGAAACTTCCGTAAACAGTTCGAAGTAAAATTTTGTTTTAAGTCACACCTATAGTAACAGAAAAATTCGTCAAATTGCATTTTTTGGACTTGGATACAACAGTATTTTGCTAATTTGGTGACAAACAAAGGAGTATACAAAAAATAGGATCTAAACATACAAAATATCATAAAGTCTTAAAACTGGAAAAGGAATTATAAAATTACTGTTAAGTCATCTAAAATAATTCACACTAATTTAGTTTAAGCATAAACTATAAAAAAGAAAGCAGAACAAAGAAATGAACATTAATTGAAGAAATTAGCATTGATTGAATACCTAAAATAAGCAGATTAAACAAACTATAAAAAAGAAATTAGAACAGAGAAATGAAAGTTAATTGAAGAAATTGGCATTGATTGAAGGTTAAAAATACCTAAAATAAGCAGATTTGATTTATTACAATAGTATGAAAGTATAAATTGAAAAAGAAATTACATATATTAATCTTAAGTTGAATACTATCTAAAAAGTGATAAATTCAACCCAAAATTTAGCCTAGAATTACTGGGGGGAAAATAGGCTTGATTTGCATTGAATTACACTTTGAGGGCAGATAAATTTTTCAGGCAACACAACTTGTGATACCAAAAAACTAAAATTGAATTGAAAGTTAAGACATTTTTTAAAGATGTATTTCCCAAAAAAAATTTTTTTTTTGATTTTGTCTTAATGAAAAAATGAATGAATGAATACATTGAAAATGTATAACAATCTTTAAGAGACTACATTAAGAATAGATGAAATGATATCACATTGCCAGAGCTATGAAGAATTGCTTCAAAATTAAATTTTAAAAAATCCAATGCTCATTTTACTTTTCTGGGTTTTTCTGTTACATTACAGTCAGTCATATGAAGTGTTTCTCTTATTGTTTTTTTTTTATGTAACTGGGTTTATGACATTATTTATTAATCCTAGTATTCATTTTGATTTTTTAAAAAAATTTGCAGATTTTTTTTCTTTTAGTTTTGTTTGTGAATTAAGAACATATAAATATCTGAGCAATTAATGATAAGAAGAAAAACTTGTTATTGCTTTGTCAATGTGGTACAATGTTAAACTATACATTCATTGAGTAAAAAGGAAATATTTGAATAATTTGCTGTGATGTTTGCAAACTATTATTGTTTGAAAAGTGAAGAAATACTTGTTTTCACACAACATTGTTTTATAGAATTGGCCAAATGATATCTAAAATACTTGCATTACAATGATCTTTTAAAATATTTTTCTAGTTATTCCATAGGAAAAACCATGCAAACATTAAGTAATGCATAGTAAATTTTGATTTTGACAAGTTAAAAAAATTATAAAAGTTTTACAGACAATATAAAATACTGTAAACAAACACATCAGTTAATAATTCCTATGCTGCAATTTTTATCATTGTAAACTCTTGTCTGGTTGTATCTTTTAAATGGGGGGGGGGGATTTTTCTTGAGAAATGAATTTAGAGCAGTCTCTGCTGATTATAATTTGTTTCATTCTGTGCCTTATAAGTGGCAGAATATATTTGAAAAGATAGTTGATATGCAAAAAGAGCCCGGTTTTTAATTCAATTAGAAAAGCAGTTTGAAAATTTTTGAATTTGTCTTCTTATGATTTTTACTTAAAGAGCATTTACACTGCCTGCTATTAGTCCAAAGTGTAAAACATAAAATATTTATGTATCAGACTGATTTTGAAACTTGTTTTCATTCAATGATTTGATTTGCTGGATAGCATACATAGAAATTTATTTTAATCATTCTTTTTATATAATAAACCATTATATTTAAAATGATTTTAACATTTTACTGAAGTATGGAATATCAATTTCGAAATGAAAAATTAGCATTGCAGAAATGAAACATTTTGGTTAATGGAATCATGCTCTTTATAATGAGTCTTTTTTGAACTTCCTGAAATTGCATTATTTAAATTTGCTGTTTTCCAAATCAGACTGTACAATGTCAGTTATGAAGTGAAAATTGCCAGTTCAAGACAACAAACTGTCAAATTACATTTTGCATTCAAATATACTGGATGACTATATATAGATTAATACATTCAAAGGGTATGATGCATAGAAAGTCAAATTGGCTTGACTATAAATGCACTATGCAAGCTTGCTGGATCCACATACTGAAACAAAGACCTATCCATTTTTTTGTATTAATCCTTTTTTGTTAAGAAAGTTGTAGTGATTGATTCCTCCATTCTAATAGTGTTATTGTTAAGGATATCACCGACTCGCATTAGGCATAACTAACTTAAAACAGGAAACAATCTTGACTGGGAAAAATTTGTAATTAACTAAGCTATAGGTACTTGATAAGCTTTGCAAGGAGGGAATACAGTTTGAAAATGAACCTCTTCAGAGTGTAAAATTTAATAGAGCTGTTACAAGCTTTCTGAATTTCACACCAGTACATAACATGCTTCTTCACTGAACAACAATTAACTGGGAAACAAAATGCTTGTGAATTGGCATTTATTCATCAATAGTCTGTTTTGAGTACACACTGCTGTGATAGGTGAATGCTTCACACCTTGCACACAACAAATTAGCATTTTTACAGTATTTTATCATTACTGCTTTTTAACTTTATGAAAATTCTATATTTTGACTGGAAACTAATGTAAAAAGGAACTGCAATAAAGCCACAATTTTATGGAATCACTGCAGTTGTATTGATGAAATATTTTACACAAATCTGAACAGAAAAAAAGTTAACGCTTGACCACAATTTTTACTCCTAAATATATTTTTAAGCCTCCTTGATACATTTGTATGATATATATATATACGAAGTTATGTGCAGAAAATATTGTTCAAATTATACAAATAGTGATAGATTTTATGTGTTCATATTTTGTATGGGGTACAGTTCACAATCGGTTGGAATGTGAATGTTTTTATATCGGAATAATTTTGAATCTTAAATATGCATGGAAAATTTCATTTTGTAAAAAAATTCTTGGTAAATTCTTTGAGTTGAAAAACAAGTGACCTCTTAACCTTGTCTTACTGTAATGAGGTATCTAACGAAACATTCAGGTCAGATTTTTTAAAAAAAAGCATACATTCTCCAAATGAAAATTTATGGATGGGGAAGAGATATTTAAAAGTAGTAAATCGATGCATTAATTTCAGGTACACAATTTTTTAAGGTCATCGGCTGATGTTAAGGATAAAACTCTTGAGTTTCATCTTTATTCTAAATTTCTGTAGATTAACACGGCAGTGGTCCTCGGGCCGCTCAAGAAACTTGGAAATAATTTCCATTTTATTTACTGTGGTGTATTTCTCTCGACTTTCCATGGGAATAGCTTTACGTTCATTTTTGGTGTAACCATATTTTATTCTGAAGGCATATTAAAATACAATTCAATTAAAATTATTAAATGAAAACAATCTTTGAGGGCCGCGGTGATAAAAAGGTTGGGAAGCACTGTTGTATGGTATAGAATTTGATTTTGTTGAAAAGGTGTTTTTTGCATTAATTTTTCATTCCTGAGTGTTAGTAAAATAGTAAACACATTTTTACAAGAAATTAGTACGATTTATGAAAATTTGGTTAAAAAGTTAGCTATTAAATTTGTTAAGTGAAAAAAGATATTAAAATCTTTTATTTGAAATTAAACTTTTTCATAAAATGAATTAACGCAAAGCTTTTTCCATCAGCCATTTAAATTATATCTCTGTTATAAAATTTAAAACTTGCGAAACATTGTAATTCAGTATCAAATTTTTTATACACACACACACACAAATTGTACTGCAATTTCAATTAAAGTTCATTTGTAGAGTTGGAAATCATTAGGAAATGTATTCTCATCAAAATCAAGAAAACTTATTTCCTAAACAGTATTCTTTGGCTTCATATGAAAATGACAAGAACAAATTGTATTGTGTAAACCAGAGGTGGGCAAGTAGCTGCCACAGTCGGAAATCCAAATAGAAAATGTTCTTTTATTGGGGTCAACATATAACAGTGAATAAAGTTTTTCTTTCATGAAGATAAAAAAAAAAAAAAAGAGAAAATTTTAATGCAAGTTTGGCTGACATTAACTTGCAGGCTGTGATGAGTCTACAAGAAATCTCACTCCTGAGTTCAAAAATATCGTAGAAAAGTATGATAGGATACATTTGTCTCATTAAACTGATTCTAAAATTAAATGTGCTTTTCTCTCCAGTTATAGATGATATGGCATTAGTACATATAATAAATTGGAATAAAACTGCCACTGTTTTATTAATTGATTTTTATGGTAGAATTTATATCTTTACTCGGATCAAAAAAAGTAACTAATGAATGCAATCATTTTAAAGAGGTGAGGCCCTTAAACCAAGTGAAATGCCCATTTCTGGCCTAAACCAGTTTTCCCTATGTGTCAATGAGCATAAGAAAAGAGTGACATACAGAATATCTAGAAAAATAAGTTGCAAGTAATGTTGGTTTCGGAAAATATAAATGAACTTCTGTTGCACGCAAAAAAAAAAAAAAAAAAAACCTAAAATTAAATTGACACCTAGGGGGGGGGGATTTGTAATGATTTTAAAATTTGCAGTTGTGTTCGCCATATTGTTAAAAAGCTAAATCGCTCGCAAACCCACATTCCGAAATTTGAATTTAATTCAATTCAAAATGAGGGGTATTATCACATTAATCTTATTGACTGATCTTTTCTGTTCTTCAAATGATTTTTTTCATACTGTAACACCTCGTCACTTGAACTAGATCCATCGCTGATGGACCACGCGTTGCTGCAAAATAAAACATTACTAAAAAAATCAATCCAAACTAGATTTAAAAAAAAAAACCAATGTATTAATTATACTAAAATTTAGGCAATTTATTGTATACAACTTGCTCACCATCAGGGGCGTAGCTACCGCCGTATCAATGATATAGGGTCCCAATATGTGTAGGCAAAAAGTCGTATAATAGTAAGGGGGGCCCAAGGAATTTTTGATGCAGGGGCCTACTCGGGACCAGTTAAACCAGTGCCCACCATTAAATTCCTATATTTTCACGAACTGGAAGATAATATTTGTATGAAACGTTTATTTAATATTTTTAAATAATCAAATGGAAATTGAACTGCAGACTTAGTGTTTTTGAGAATTAGAAAAGTAATTTTATTATTTTTGAATGTGGCCCAAGTCGGTTATCAAAAACTTCGGTTTTAAGAATTTTTGTTACGCTGATGGTCACTTTCAAAGTAAACAGCTCGTACACTGTTCTGTAGAGGAAAAATTAAATAATGTAGTAAATATGTTTACAAAATAATGCATAATAACTCTGGTACAAAAAAGATCATTGTAATTGCTTTTAGAAATTTCGAAAGTAATATCCTTATATTTCTAAATTTCAATTATTGCTTGAAATTTATTTATTTTTTGCTGTTTTTTTTTCCCTCTAAAAAAAAAAAATAATTAGAAATCGGCTGCTATAATTCTTTTGCACCGTTCAAATTGTCACATTTTCCCTATAAAGTTTCTAAAGAAGAGCAACTATATTTGGATACCTTTAATGTTTTTCAAATTAAATTCCCTTTAATTTGATTTTCTCCTTTCTCAATTTTTAATTCCCATCCCACCGCACTTTATCCTTAGAGAGTTTCTTCTAGAGGGATTATTGCAAATCATGATAATACTTTCCGTGATATCTTACAACCACCAACGCCATCTAGGAGGTTTAACTCGCAATTAAATTTCCAGAATTTCGAATTGCATTCTGAAGATAGTGGTTAAATATAGGTAGAAATATTAGCTTAATGAAACTTTTTTTGATCAGGGGGATGCTTACATTTACAGAAACCAAAAGAGTTTTTTTTTTTATTGTTGCAGAAAACTGAAATAGTATTTTTACAATCTGGAAAATTAAATCCATTTGCGTGTATTAAATATTAGTTGTAAAGACATTGTTCCTATCGATTAATCATTCATCTTAAAGTAACTGGCTTTAATTAAAAAAGTTTTATTTAAGATTATTAAGGGGAGACATTGTACAATTTATTAAAAAAAAAAATTTGATTTTATGGGATTTTTTTTATTTTGCTTGCACATACACTACATTAAATAAATTTTGTGCACAGAATAACCACAGAACGCTTATCACTTAATTTTTTAAAGAAAAATTTGTGAAAAGATTTCAAAATGCTACTCCTCCAACCATTTACGCAACAACACATGCATGAAATTTGGTTTACTGATACTTCTAACTATATGTATAACAAAAGTTGGTATTCAAGAAATGCCCTTTTTTTAAGAACGGTTATTCAAAATTCCATAAAAAATGCATAAATTCTGAATTCTATAGTTTAAAAAAAATATTGCTTAGATTAAAAAATGCATATAAAAATTTGTTACATATATTAATAGCAACAGTTAGAAAAGATACCAAAGCATTTGGCATAATAGGAAAAAAAATATCTAATTATTTTTTTTCTCTGAGATAAATCAATTTCAAGTTTTTATTTGTCCTTGGAATGTGTGTTTAAAAACGAACACATAAGTTATCATAACCCTGAAACTTTTTAACGAAAAACTTTCAAATTTTGTGGTAACTATATATAAAGAACAGAAAACTATATAATGAGAATGATTTAGGGTAAAAAAGATTTCATTTTAATTTAGGACCGATTTTTGTCAATTAAATCGTACTGCCTACTCTTAATAGTTATATTTTTTCTGCTTACAATGTGTGGTTTATTTTTCTACGTACATGTGTCAAAACAATTGTATCAGATATTGAAATAAGGGGTGATTTCTGTTCATTGCTATTGATTTTATTCTCTGCAATCCTATATTTTTACTACTTTCGGAGGGAGAGGAAGTACTAGTATATATACTAGCTGTTACCCGCCCGCTTCGCTAGGTATTTCATGATGTTTTATAAATTTTTACTGCTTATATATACGTATAAATTATTGATATCTAAGTCCTAGCATTAAGAATTCGATTGTATTGAAAAATATACTTAGACCTGTAACTGTCACCTCTTGATAAATAAAAAGGGCAGAACTCATCTAATTTGTATTTTCTAAAAATCTCTAAAATTGAAGTATAGAATGATGTTTGCTCTTTCGTAACCCAAAAACCAAGTGGATTCCCGCAAAACCAATTTTCGTGATGGATCTCTACTCCGTAAATTGAACATGCAAGCCAAATTTCAAGTCTAAATCAAACAGAAAAAAAACAAAAGTTTTACTATCAATATCCCCGTGTGTGTGTTGAGAGCCGTTTTCCAAAATAACCTCTCTTAGCGGATTTCAATTCAACAAAAGAAAAATGCAAACCAAATTTCATTATTATAGTCCTTGTAGCTCGAAAAAAGGATTTTTTTTGTGTCAATACGTCCCAGTAACCCCTGCACCCCTCCGCAGAACTTGATTTACTTAAAATACATTCTTAGTGCATCCCTATTCAAGAAAAGAAACATGCTTAAAAAATTTCAAGTATATGGGTTTAACAATTAAAAACAGGAATTTTTTTCTGTAACTCCTCTTGACCCCTCGCAACCATCCTTGGGGGTCAATTTTCGTTTTACTCTTTGTTAGAGGAATTATATTCCAAGAAAGGAACATGCCTACCAATTTTCAAGCAGGATGATCAAATAGTTTAAAAATGGAAATATTTATCGATTAAGCCTCTTAATCTCTTGAAATTAAACGTGGTAGTTGATATTTGCAAAACCCATTTTGTAGCGGTTCTCTACGAAAGGAATCTGCTTATCAAATTTCAAGACTGTACGTCTAATAGTTTAAAAATGGGGATAATTATCTATAACGCCACTTGAGCCCCCGCAACGCCACTTTGGTGTCTGTTTTCACAAAACCCATTTTGTAGGGGAATTGTACTCTATGAAAGGAATCTGCTTAGCAAAATTTGTGCGTTCAATAAATTAAAAATGCAAAAAGAATTATCAATAACGACCCTTGAACCCCCGCAACGCCACCTAGGGGTCTATTTTCACAAAACACATTTCGTAGTGTATCTCTATTCTATGAGAGGAATCTGCTCACCAAATTTCACGACTGTGCCTCTAATGGTTTAAAAATAGAAATAATTACTTATATCTGCCCTTAACCCCCCCCCCCCGCAACACCCCTTGGGGTTCAATTTTCCCGAAACCTGTTTTGTAACGGATATGTAAGAAACATTCCATGAAAGAAACATTCCTACCAATTTTCAAACAGGTAGGTCAAGTAGTTTAAAAACGAAAATATTTATTTATTACGCCACTTAATCCCCCGCAACGCCACTTAGAGGTGTGTTTTCACAAAACCTTCTTATAGCTGATCTCTACTCTATGAAAGAAATATATTTATCAAATATAAAGACTGTGCGTCTAATAGTTTAAAAATGGAAATAATTATCTATAACGCCCCTTAAGTTCCGCAACGCCACTTGGGGGCAATTTTTACGAAACCCATTTTGTAGCGTATCTCTACCCTATGAGAGGAATCTGCTTACTAAGTTCAAGTACTTCTAACTATATGTATAACAAAAGTTGGTATTCAAGAAATGCCCTTTTTTTTAAAGAACGGTTATTCAAAATTCCATAAAAAATGCATAAATTCTGAATTCTATAGTTTAAAAAAAAATATTGCTTAGATTAAAAAATGCATATAAAAATTTGTTACATATATTAATAGCAACAGTTAGAAAAGATACCAAAGCATTTGGCATAATAGGAAAAAAAATATCTAATTATTTTTCTCTGAGATAAATCAATTTCAAGTTTTTATTTGTCCTTGGAATGTGTGTTTAAAAACGAACACATAAGTTATCATAACCCTGAAACTTTTTAACTAAAAACTTTCAAATTTTGTGGTAACTATATATAAAGAACAGAAAACTATATAATGAGAATGATTTAGGGTAAAAAAGATTTCATTTTAATTTAGGACCGATTTTTGTCAATTAAATCGTACTGCCTACTCTTAATAGTTATATTTTTTCTGCTTACAATGTGTGGTTTATTTTTCTACGTACATGTGTCAAAACAATTGTATCAGATATTGAAATAAGGGGTGATTTCTGTTCATTGCTATTGATTTTATTCTCTGCAATCCTATATTTTTACAACTTTCGGAGGGAGAGGAAGTACTAGTATATATATATATACTAGCTGTTACCCGCCCGCTTCGCTAGGTATTTCATGATGTTTTATAAATTTTTACTGCTTATATATACGTATAAATTATTGATATCTAAGTCCTAGCATTAAGAATTCGATTGTATTGAAAAATATACTTAGACCTGTAACTGTCACCTCTTGATAAATAAAAAGGGCAGAACTCATCTAATTTGTATTTTCTAAAAATCTCTAAAATTGAAGTATAGAATGATGTTTGCTCTTTCGTAACCCAAAAACCAAGTGGATTCCCGCAAAACCAATTTTCGTGATGGATCTCTACTCCATAAATTGAACATGCAAGCCAAATTTCAAGTCTAAATCAAACAGAAAAAAAACAAAAGTTTTACTATCAATATCCCCGTGTGTGTGTTGAGAGCCGTTTTCCAAAATAACCTCTCTTAGCGGATTTCAATTCAACAAAAGAAAAATGCAAACCAAATTTCATTATTATAGTCCTTGTAGCTCGAAAAAAGGATTTTTTTTTGTGTCAATACGTCCCAGTAACCCCTGCACCCCTCCGCAGAACTTGATTTACTTAAAATACATTCTTAGTGCATCCCTATTCAAGAAAAGAAACATGCTTAAAAAATTTCAAGTATATGGGTTTAACAATTAAAAACAGGAATATTTTTCTGTAACTCCTCTTGACGCCTCGCAACCATCCTTGGGGGTCAATTTTCATTTTACTCTTTGTTAGAGGAATTATATTCCAAGAAAGGAACATGCCTACCAATTTTCAAGCAGGATGATCAAATAGTTTAAAAATGGAAATATTTATCGATTAAGCCTCTTAATCTCCCGAAATTAAACTTGGTAGTTGATATTCGCAAAACCCATTTTGTAGCGGTTCTCTACGAAAGGAATCTGCTTATCAAATTTCAAGACTGTACGTCAAATAGTTTAAAAATGGGTATAATTATCTATAAGGCCACTTGAGCCCTCGCAACGCCACTTTGGTGTCTGTTTTCACAAAACCCATTTTGTAAGGGAATTGTACTCTAATGAAAGGAATCTGCTTAGCAAAATTTGTGCGTTCAATAAATTAAAAATGCAAAAAGAATTATCAATAACGACCCTTGAACCCCGCAACGCCACCTAGGGGTCTATTTTCACAAAACACATTTCGTAGTGTATCTCTATTCTATGAGAGGAATCTGCTCACCAAATTTCACGACTGTGCGTCTAATGGTTTAAAAATAGAAATAATTACTTATATCTGCCCTTAACCCCCCCCCCGCAACACCCTTGGGGTTCAATTTTCCCGAAACCTGCTTTGTAACGGATATGTAAGACATCCATGAAAGAAACATTCCTACCAATTTTCAAGCAGGTAGGTCAAGTAGTTTAAAAACGAAAATATTTATTTATTACGCCACTTAATCCCCCGCAACGCCACTTAGAGGTCTGTTTTCACAAAACCTTCTTATAGCTGATCTCTACTCTATGAAAGAAATATATTTATCAAATATAAAGACTGTGCGTCTAATAGTTTAAAAATGGAAATAATTATCTATAACGCCCCTTAAGTTCCGCAACGCCACTTGGGGGCAATTTTTACGAAACCCATTTTGTAGCGTATCTCTACCCTATGAGAGGAATCTGCTTAGTAAGTTTCAAGACTGTACGTCTAATAGTTAAAAAATCGGAATTTATAACGCCCCTTAAACCCCCCACCCCCGCAACACCTCTTGGGGGTCAATTTTTTAAAAACCCATTTTGTAGCGGATATTTACTCCATGAAAGAAACTTACCTACCAATTTTGAAGCAGGTAGGTGAAGTAGTTTAAAAACTGATATATTTATCTATTACTCCCCTTAATTCTCTGCAACGCCACTTAGAAGTCTGTTTTCACAAAACCCGTTTTGTAACTGATCATTATTCTACGAAAGGAATCTATTTATCAAATTTAAAGACAGTGCGTCAAATAGTTTAAAAATGAAAATAATTATCTATAACGCACCCTAAGCCCCTGCAATGCTACTTAGGGGACGATTTTCACCAAACTCATTTTGTAGCGGAAGTCTACTGTATGAAAGGAATCTGCTAACCCAATTTCAAAATTGTACATTGAGTAGTTTAAACATGGAAACAATTATTTATAACGCCCCTTAACCCCCGTAATGCCCCTTGCGTTTCGTATTTCGGAAAATCCTTTCTTAGCTGATGTCTATTCTATGAAAGGAACATGTCTACCAAATTTCAAGTATGTAGGTTGAATAGTTCCAGAGATTTTGCGATTAGTCAGTGAGTGAGTCGCTTTTCTCCTTTATGTATATAGATAATTCGTCAGATAATTTGTTAATGTGATATTTTTTTGATATAAACTTCCAAAAGCCTAAGCTGTAACATTCATTTAATTTATTGTTGAGTATTTTACACCGTAGAAATTTTTTTCTCCTTAAAGTTCCAGCTGTTGCAATAAGTTGTACATAACCAAGTATACAAAAAATAAAATCAGTAGAGGTCTATATTTTTTAAATGCTGAAACTTTCGTCTGATTTATATTACTTTTGCTAAATGTTATGAAATTTTCAAGTACATTGAGTTTTTATTGAATGGACTGTGACGGAAATTATTTTAGAAACCCCAAAAATGTTTTAGATTTAAATCTATTCATTTATTGATGCGACTTCCAACATGAAGTCTTTTGATTAAACAAATCTTTGTAGAACAAACATTGAAGTTGAGACAATATTTGACAGATTGCGGCAACATTATGCGTTGCCATTATTCGCTTACAATTTATAAAAATTAGTTTAAAATTGAGGTTGTGGCCGCAACATGGCAAAATAGATGTTTTCATGGGCAATAACACAGATTTCATGATAATTGTTTATTTAAAAAAAAAAGAGGGGGAGGTCTAATTATATCTGATATTCAGGGTTTAAATATGCAATTGTTTATATTATGGTAAGAAATTGCACCCACTCTGCACTTTTTTTTGTTTTATTTGTATTAACCACAAGTGTATTCACTTTTAGGGTTGCACCTTAATATTTTAGTCGCCAAATCTGAAAGTGGTTTATGGATTTATTCTCCGAGTCTGGAAATAGTTATTCCTGATGATCCTGATCAAGATAATATTAAAAGTTATTGAAGTTATTGTATTGTCATCGGTCCTTGACTAGAGTGCAAAATTTCGAATTAATCTGACCTTTTAAAGTGGGTACAAATTGAGTTCGAAGATTCCAAGAAAAGTGAAGCTTATAAAAAGGGGTTAAAAAGATGCAATTTGTATTGAATAAAGGGCATAAGAGTTATCAAAAATTGTAAAATGTGAAAATAGAAAAAAAAAAGTAAAATAAATCGTGTAAACTCGTTTATAGACGTTTTAAATATTTATTTATACATATCTAACACATTGCGTATAAGAGGAAATAAAAATTTTAAATTATTAATATTGGAAATTCGAATAAAAATTGTTATATTCTTACCAGAAGATTTTCCTTTCGCAAATTACGTTTCAAGCAGATGCTTTCCAAAATATCTTGCAGTACCGTTTTTTAAATCACAAAACTTGTTACTTTTTACCTTTGCAGTTTTTAATTTTGTTTATTTTTTCGTAAATAAACCCAGCTAAAGAAATCTTTAGATTTGATTGGAATTTTAGGATGCTTGTATGAATCTGTATGGAGAAGAGCTATTTTCTCAGGCATGCACTAAGTTTAAGGACCTCAAAAATTAAAGCAGCAGTTGATGAATTTCGCCCCCAAATCTTTGCAATTATAGTCATCTAGAGCCAGTTGTCCCTGTAACCCGCGGAACGGTACCAGACTGCCCGAGGAACTTTAAATTACTTTCATTTTATTTATACTGTAGTGTATTTCTTTCGGGTTTGTGTGACTTTCCATGAAAATCACTTTATATTCGTTTTTTTTTTTTTGTGTAACTTTTTTATTCTGAAGGCATATTTAAATACAATTAAAATTATATAATCAAAACAATCAACGAACACCCAACGGGCCCGCGGTAAAATTATCAAACATTGACCCGTCCTCTACAATAAAAAAGTTGAGAAGCACTCATCTAAAAATTTGTTATTCGTTTTTATCTTCAGCTTGCATATCCTCCAAACTCTCTTCAAACTAAATTAGTGATCCTAAATAAGGCAACTTTTTCTTCAACCAGGGTCATTCAATACCGTGTAAAAAAAATTGTGTGTGTCTATATATAAACACGTTTAAAATTATAGAGTCTGCAATATGTTGACGATTTTAATTTCAATACTATTAAAATTTAGCACACACACAGTGGAACCTTTTACTTAATGTTTCTATTCATTGGAACATAATAATTAATTCCTAAGGTATTCTGTAGAATAAAATTACCTGTTTAAAAATTCTTTATAATGAATACTTAAAATGTATGAAATAGTTGATTAGTGTATAAAAAAAACAATTTTCTCCTTTACACACACTATATATATATTTTAATACTTCCTAACTTTTTTTCCAACGTCCAAATCATTTCGTTTTCTGTACACATGTGGCAACCTTATAAATTTCATAAAAATAACTCCCCCCCCCCCCAAATTTTATTTTTGCTATTAATAATATTGTTTTCATGAATGGCTCAAATTGGTTTTGATAATCTCATATATATATATATATAGAAATACTGTTGCTCTTGTTCATTTGTGATTCGTACTTTTGTCTCTACAATGAATGAGAAACTACATTGGCAAACTTTTTGGTTCTTTGTAATGAATTTTTAAGCGCACAGTATATGGAAATTAGATTTTTACTGTACTAAAAACAGAGAGAGGGTTGGTTACCTACTAATTCTAGGTTTAACCCCACTAGGATACATCCTTATCGTACATTGTTTATTATGTACTGGTCTCCGTATTGAATTTTTGGTGTATCTTTAAGGTATCCATGGGCAAAGTTATTTGCATTAAAAAAATAGTGACATTCCTTGAAGTAACCAATCAATGCAATCCATTTTTACTGGGAATATACATGTCAAGGCATAACGTTTTTTGACAGTGAATTAAGTGCTTTGTACAAACTGAATTTATAGAAATCTGGCAATACCCACTCAAATATAGGTAATATATTCAAAATAACTTGAAACAACGGCTCCAAAGAATCATCTAGGAAGTGGCGTGTTAAGCCGGACAGGCCATCAAAGGCAGTGAGGAGCATGAATATTTCAAAATAGACATTCCCTAAACTGTGGAAACAATTTCCAAACTCTAAATCTATTTGTTGTGTTAGGAAGTTTGGGGGTCGTAAATGTATAAAAGGTGCTCTCGGGATCAATAAGTAACTGCTAGCCATAACAGGAAGTCAGCTGCTTCTGTAATTGTTGTATCATGACTAAGCTGTATACATAAGGCTTGGTGAAAATAGTCTTTTTAAAGTAATTAGGATTAGGTTTTTCATTGTTTTCACAGAGAAGTCGCTTTGATTGGCACATAAAACATCAGAGCTGAAGTGAATTCATATTCTCTCTCTTTAATAGCTGATTCTAAAAAGTTTCTGCATCTGTAGGGTATCATGTGAAATTTTCCTTCGAATGCTAAGGATTGTGACCGTTTCGATAGAACTTTTGTGAAAGTATGCGAAGGAATTGTGATCGATGGACAAACACACACACTCCTATACGTTCCCAACTGAGAATTTGTGACAGTCTTAAAATATTGGGATAATAATGTCTTAGAACCTTATAATTGGTGTAAGACTTTTCTAAGATGTATAGGGATCTGAATTTTTAAAAAAAACTTATGTATGATAGTGATGCTTGTCTTCATCAAGCTAATCTCATTGATAAAATCCTTGTGAAAGTGAAGCGATTGAGGGAACATCTTGGTAAGCCCCATACAGAACTAAAGGGACTGACTACCTTGGAAAAGCAGTTGGACTGAGACAACATTCCTCTGTAAATATCCAGATGATCGTAAAAGCCACTCGCTATATAAAAAATGACGACATCCGGGAAGTCATTAAAATTAATAACTTTAAATCTCACATTCAAAAAATTTCTTCAATTCTCTCACCTTTACTGACAATGCAAATATATTAAATCTTTATGACTATAATCCAAATTCTACTACTAAAAGACCGAGAAGAATACTTCTTGACTCTTATAATCCACTTTGATTTTTATTCTCTCAGTGCAATATTGTTTGTTGCACATTTAATGTGCTAATTTTAAACTTTTATTTTTTGTATCTATCTCTTACTACTGGACAAGCCCCGCTTTCATTTTCTTATACCAATTTTGCTAGACTTTAGAGCAGCTAATTAGAGTCAATTTCCTGACACATCAAGAACCCCCCCCCCCCCAATCAGAGAGCGACCACTCAGCTCTCTCCCATGTACCTGAAAGACCGGCGGAACTTTCCCGTACGATTGGCCCAGCCAATCAGAAATGTCCATCTCTTAAGCATGAAAATGAAAACAATTGCTCCACATCTATATATCGGACATGGGATGGAGGGCCGCTAGCGGCCCATATGCTCAATAACAACACTGTAGCACCTCTGTAAATATAAATGCCCAGAATATTTTATTGTTGGAAGATAGCAACTTTTTTCATGTAACTGCGGGTAACAACATTATAGCTAAAATATAAAAAAAGTTGGCAGTTATAGAGACTGTTGATAGAAGTGAAAACTTAGAAGTTATGATATTAAAATTTGAAATTTCATAATGTTTGAATTAAAATTATCAACATCAATCTGGTTTTCACATCTATTGACACTCCGAGCAACAACTAAATGCATGTTTATAATGGTTTTTTATTATTCAAACATATTACGGGGCTGTACAAGATCATGACAAAATATAAATACAATTCAATTGAAATAACAATTAAGATACAATCATATTATTTATGGATGGTATTTGTATTTACTTAAATTTCAATGTACTTGGTTTTTAACATTATTTTAATTGTTTGCATCACTATCATCATTAATTTCAACAATACTTGGACTTTTTGTACTTTCAATTATTTCATTTTGTTCTAAAAATATACAATAGGCTTATGGTAACTAAAGTAAGAAAGGAAAATGTTTGATTCAAATTTATCTAAAGTATCCCGTAAAAACCGCATCGATCGTCGTTTTATATTTTGTAGTACTGAGTTTTCTATCATTGGGCATATTTAGATTAAGTGTTTCATTTAGAAATTCAGTTAGTGGTAGATTTTTATCATCTGCAAAGTTAACATTGAAGTCTCCACTTAAAATCATCGGTACATTATCATATTTTTCGCCAAATCTTTTTTCGAGTATTTCAGAATCTTCTTTTGAAAAAATCATCAAATTTTCAAATAAAAATTGTTGTATCTGTCTCATAGATTTTATAGGCGAAATATAAACGGCAACCATTAATATGTATTGCCCATTCTCGGAATCGCAATGAGCAATACACAGTATATACACATTGAACTTTTCACTAAATCCATTGAACTTCACTTATAAGATATACACAGCACTGTACGTCAGCTGTATAGCTACAGATATACTGCTATAAGCATGTAGGTGATGCGAATGCACGAGATTTCACCCATCCAAAAAGTGTCTAAGGAGAACAGCACACTGCGCCTGTCAGAGCATGTCGGTGGTGCGAACCCATAAGATTTTCCCCTACCAAAAAGTGCCCAACGCCGCTAAAGAAGTTTTCACATCAAAAAATATTCCCTAACTTGTAGAAATTGTACCTTAAATAAATTACATTTTAATCCTTGTACCAGTTCATATGTGCCACCGCAATCTTAAACCACGCAGCAAAGCCTTTTTTCACAAATGACTTGATTCGTGTCAAAATGTAATGATTAAATGAGTTTATGAAAGAAAAACCAGCGCGTTTTCAAAGACTTTAATTTTATTCTTATGAGTCGTCTCGAATTGTTTAGAAAAACGGGACCCCCCCCCCCCCCCGATTTAAAAAATCTTTTTTTTTTAAAGCCCAACGTATTTTTGAATTAACAGGATTTACAAGTTAACAACTTACAAAATAAACTTCAAAAAGATGGTTGTCTCTAATTATCGGAACATTTGGTGTATTTATATCTTCTGTATTAATAATTATAACAAGTAATATAAAAAAAATTATTTCATTTACTTTTTATTTAATAGTTACAATTAATATAAATAAGTATATACATATGACAAATCACAATATTAAGTGGCAAATAATTTGTATTAATTATCATTTAAAGTATCGCATTGTCATCCAAAGCAATCGTGTTTATAAAATTTCAGTTCAGCTCTGAAACGTGAGGGAAAAAAAATCTTTTAAAGTTTTGACCCAAGTCGCTAAAAATGAAGCCAACGTGGCTGTATAATAATTGATTTCAGTCAACAATTTAAAATAATCGTATTTGTTACCTATATTAAAACTATTGTGTAGAAAATTTCAGCTCAAATGAGTGCTTTAAAATGTGAGAAAAAAACTTTTCGCCAAAAATGATGCCAATGTGGCTGTATTTGTAATTCTTTGAATAATTAAGTTTTAATCAATTAATTTTTATTGATTACAATTAAATTACTGTACTTGAGTGCTTCAAAATGCATTTTATTAACGATTGAAAATTTGAACAAGATATATATATATATACATGACTTCGAACTTTGTGCCACTGAAGACTCACCGTGTAGAGATGGCCGATGCACGTTAAATCTTTCGAGGCTCAAATGCCTTTTCGTTAGTGTGGTATTAAACTCGGGAGGGGTGCCACCTCAGGTGTCGTCCTCGTCGCTTCACCGAGGTTCAAAATTACGAGTTCCGTCGCCAATAGCCCTCGTGCTGCTTTATAGCGACTTTTATGCTATACCTCAGATGGCAATGAATACCGGTCGAATTTATGGATTGATTGATATCTAATTAACGAGTGACGGACTTCGTAATTTTGAATCATGGTCAAATGAGCTGGCGCCCCCCTCAAAATTTCCACACTAACAAGAGGAATTTGAACTTCTATAGGTTTCAATTGTATCAGCCCTTTACACGACGGGTCTTTTATGATATTCCACGTATCACTGAATTAACCCGTGACTTAACAGATAAAATATGGGCCACGAGTTCGCGACGATGGCCACTCGGTCACCGTCCACGGTTGAAGTTTAATAGTTTTAATTTAAAATAACCAAGTACACGCAGTGTTTTATTATTTTTTTTAAATGTTGGATTTTTATGTAATGAAATATTTAGATTTTGTGAAAAACAGAATTCATAATTAAATTTCATCTTTAAAAAAAAAGGAGCATTTTTGATACATGCAGTTATTCGAATTTCCCCTCTCTTTTATCTTTCTCTTGAGATTCTAACAAACATATATTTTACTTGTACTTAGTTACATTAAAAAAAAAAAAAAGAAATTATATTCTCCCCCCCCCCCCCCCCCGAGCTTTTTTTAAAAAAAAATCCTACTATAATATTTAATAAATTGATTTGAAATTTTAATCTGATTGATGAAATTTATGCTGATTATTATTATTTTCTCATTTTCTTCAGATATTTCACACTGGAGTATTTCTTTTTGTGGAGGGGATAATTAACACTTTTGTTTTTTTACTTTGTTAAAATATGATACACAATAGTTATAGTGGTTTGTTTAAGAGGTCTAAGGACTCTTAAATTGCAAATTTTTCAATTTTTTGAAATAAATATATGTTAAAGCCTCAACATTTCTGAGCATTTTGATACCAAAATGTTGTTGATACTGTAAAAAGTTCCAAAGTTATTGAGAAATAACTAGAGAAATTTAATCAAAATCCCTATCTCTTTCATATCTTTAACTTCATTTTTCTCAAAACAACAAATTTTGGCTTGCGCGCAGAAATTCTCAGAAACTATTTATGAGATCGATTTGAAATTTCATACACGTGTTCAGAATATGGCTCTTCATAACTTATACTTCAATTTTCAAAAAAAAAAAATTAGTAAATTTTTTTTTATTTGAATTTGAATTTATTTTTTTCTTAAAATTTTCAAATTTTTGTTGTAATTCTATTTAAAAATATATTTTTTTCTCTAAATTTTTTAAAAGTTTGTATAAGTTTGAAAGTGAACATTTTTATACCAAGTAAAGTTAATTTTGTAAATTTTGATCAATTTTGTACTTCAGAATTTTGCGCGCTGTAAAATACTAGTTTTCAAATTTTTGAAAAATTGTCCAATTTTTATTTCCTTATAAATTTAAAAAAATTTTCTCAAATTCTCCGGAAATTTGAGAACGAATGTAAATATATGTGATTATCATGTGATAAAAATTTCAAATGATTGTTTTGCTTTATTGCTAAGTTACATTGGTTTCAAGAAGGATATTTTTTCGAGTGCACAGATATATATTAAGGGTCCTGAGACTTCTTAATTAATATAGTTATAATGATTTTTTTAATTTTAGCTTTACACTGGGAATTTATCATTAAAATTGGCAGTAATGCAAAACACAATGAAATTAGTATTTATTACTGAGCTATGGAAGTCAAATTGCAAATATTATCAAAATTCTTTATATCAATGCACACTTTGTAGGAATCTGGCTTTTGAATGCTTTAGAAATATTCTTCTGTTAATGTTAAAAATATTTCTTGTTTTGGGATGGCAATTAATCAAATAGAACAGTGGTTTTTAAACTTTTGATCACTGTGTTCCTTTGTGTATCAGCTTGACGTGGATCCTCAAGATTTTGAACACTTCTACCTGACTCCCAACACATGGCTGAGTGGTTTAAAGGTTCCTCATCAATCCCAAGATTGCCTCTGTTACTTATACAGACTTTTTTAACACTTTTTTTCTTTAAAAAAGCAGTAAAAATCTAATATATATATATTACTAAATACTAATTTCGAAAAAATAAATGCATACTTAACTGTATTAGTTATAAATTTTAATAAATACAATTTTTCTCGCATCTTTCAATTTTTCCACAAGGCTTTCAGAGTGTAAAAGAGGAAAATCTTAATATTAACGGAAAGAATTTTGCTGACTGCCTAGAAAGACACTGGGGACCACAATTTAAGAACTGCTGAATTAGAATATAGTGCTAATTATTGTTAATTGCAGTGTGTATAGCTTTTTTATGTAGTTGCAAAAGTTCATTTACATTATTTTTTGTATGAAATGTGTATAAATCAATTCAATGTAATATTGCCAGCATGTGCATATGTTATAACTTTTCATGTTTTTATTTTAGATATGTCTATCATCATTCGCTTACAAAACTTATCATGGTCAGCAGATTCTTCGGACATCCGTCGCTACTTTGCTGGCCTCTCCATTCCAGAAGGAGGTGTTCATATTGTTGGTGGAGAGAAAGGTGATGCCTTTATTGCTTTCAGCACTGATGAAGATGCTCGTCTTGCCATGGCAAAAGATGGTGGAAAGATTCAGGAAGTGCAGATTAGGTTGCTTCTTAGTAGCCGTACTGAAATGATGCGTGTTATTGAAAAGGCAAGACAGCAGAACCTAGCTCTGCAGACACAGCCACAGTACTTGCCCATTCAACAACCCATTATACCAGTTCAACAGCCTGTGATGTCAATCCAACAGCCTGTGATGTCAGTACAGCAACCTATTATGTCAATTCAGCATCCTATCATCTCTGCCCAACAATCTGTTATGCCTATCCAACAACCTGCAAGATCAGTACTTGGTGTTGAGAATGATCGGAAAAGAGGGAGGAGCCCAAGTCCATCCCTTCATAGAAATCGGGATAAATCAACCTCAAGAGAGAGACGTCGTAGTTCAGACTCCAGGCGTTCGTCTAAAAGAGAACGCAGCAGAAGCCCAGTACTTAGGGGAAGTAGAGATGCCGATAGACAAAGCAGCACCGATCGGTATAAAAGAGAAGATCATCACTACGATGATGATTCTCATTATGATCGCCAGCGGGAGAAAGATAATGGTGCCATGAGCCATCAATTTCGTGGGGTACCTAATGAGGAATATCATATGACAGCCAATAATCGTGACTATTATGAATCTTCAACTCCTTCTTATGGATATGAAGTATCACAGATTTCTGGAAAAGATCTTCCTGGGTCTTTTTATATCCCACATTTAAATGAAAAAACAAATGTTCCAGGGGTATCGAATTCAAGGATGGCATCTTCAAATCAATATCAGCCTCTTTATTCAACTATGAAATATGATCAAATGGAAGAGTCTGCTTTACCTCCAGATATGGAACATGCTAGAGAAAGACGAGGACACAATCGCTTTGCAGCTGAATATTCCACTTCTCAACAACAGTCATTCTTTGATGACTCCACTCAGAATCAAAAAACTGGAATGACTGATACAGGAAGAGATAGCTCTTTTAATGATAAAAGGCCCACTTCTCAAAATTTTCGACCCCATCCCAGAAATTCTACTTGGCCTCAGCAAGATGAAAGAAAATCAGGAAATTCTCAATGGCCTGGAAAGCGTCCAGGATTACTGGAACCTCCTATTTCAAAAAAAGGTGATCCAATACAACCTGGTCCAAATAATCCAGAGCTGCCTGCACCTGGAAGGTCTTCTGATAAAAATCAATTTGGTCCTAATGACCAATATGCGCAAAAAGCGAGTCTACTTTCTTTACCTAGAAATGATACATCCTCCAGAAATGACGAAAGGATAAGAAGAGAACCAGCCTCACAAGGTGACAGTCAGTTTCTTGCACCACCGATGGCTGTTGAAATTAGGGGACTACCACCTGATGTTAAAGTTCCTGAAATATTGGATTTATTCAGGGACATACCCATACCTCCAGCAAACATTTGCATAACAGTTAATAATCAAAAAGCTGATAAAGCTTATATTCATTTCAGTTCTAGTAGTGAATGCAAAGAAGTTTTAAGTAGGCAGCCTTTTTATATTCGTAATTATTCTTGTCAAGTAGTTGCATGTTCAGTACAAGCTTTTGAAGCTGCAATTTCTTTACCCTCTTCAATCAAATCAAGACCAAAACCTAAACCAAGAGAAGAAGATTTATGTCTTCAGTTAAAGGGCCTTCCTTTCTCTTGTTCAGAAAAGGACGTTGAACAATTTTTTAATGGCCTTAAACTTGTGGATATGTTCATTGAAAGGTCTTCAGATGGCAGATCTTCTGGCATTGGATATGTTCAGTTAAGTTCTCAGAATGACTTCCGAGTGGCTCTTACCTTGAATGGTAAAATGATTGGCCATCGATATATAAATATATCTGTTGCTAGTAAAGAATTCTTTACTGTTGCTAGAGGTCCTGACTATCCACCTCAACGATCAAAAAGCCCACCCCTTGCTTCTGGACCAAGTGGTAATTACAGCTCTTCACGACGTAGACCTAATGATATTCCTCCATCCAATCTTGGAAATGGACCTCCTCCTCCTACTCATTTGCGTCCTACTAATTTTTCCATATCTCTGAGAGGATTGCCTGATAGAGTGACAAACGATGACATAGCAGAGTTTTTCCATGATGTAAACATTGGCATTCGAGCTTACCACATAATGCTGAATCCTGACAAATCAACCAATGGAGATGCTTTTATTGAAGTGCCTAATAAAAGAGATGCGGATGCTGCATTGAGCAAGAATGGTAAAGTTATGCGTGGTAAACGTGTTTCCGTGACGCCTATTCCATATCAAAAAATGCAAGAAATTTTAAGACCTCCTGATGTACCATCACCTCCACTACCAGTACCAGGGGCTTTATTACGAACTCCTCCAAATGCAGAAAGGCCTCGCAGACCTCTTATACCTCAAGCTCCTGGAGAAGGTCAGTTTGAAGATGGACCACTTCCTGATCATCCTCCTAATGAAAGACTTCCTTTTGACTGCCCACCAAATGACCAATCATCATATGATCATCTTTGTGATGATCGAATGTTTCCTAGAGGTGATAGACCTAGACCAGATTTTGCCCGGAGTAACAGACCTAGGCCTGGATTTCCACGATTTGAAAGGCCAAGAATGGATGGACCTTATCGAGGAAGCAGACCTCTCATGGAGAGACCAGTAAGACCTCCACACGGTCGCATGAGAGCACCTTTCTCCAACAGACCACCTTTTAATGGTCCACCAATTCAAGAATGTGGTGCTGCCAATTTTGGAGCACCAGGCTGTGTTGTCTCAATCAATAATTTGCATTACCGAGCCAGTTTGGAAGACATATTGGACTTCTTTAAAGACTACGAATTAACAAAGGACAGTGTTATTCGAAGGATAAATGAGAAAAATCAACCAACGGGTGAGGCTCGAGTGGCTTTCCAAACACCAAGGGAAGCACAAAGAGCTGCAAAAGAATTGAATCATAAGACCATCATGGGGCGATCTTTGTCCTTGTCACTACTATAGTCCCTTACATTTTTTAAATGTCTCATTTTTTTTATTGCAAAAAATACCTTGCCTTGGGACAATTATAAAGCTTTATTTTTCTTTTCTCTGTAATGACTGATTGACTTGCTACATATTAAGTTTGAAAACATTTAAGAGATTACTTTGATAGCAATCTAGTGCTAGTATAATTTTTTCCCCAGATGATGTGCTATTTCATTAAGTTGATAAAGTGAAATATGTTTCTGGGGGGTGGGGAGCCAACTTGCCTACTCTTCAAAACTGTTTCTGATTTCACATGCAGTGAAAAACAGCTTTAGGACTGAACAAGTGGAAAATAGGTGAATGCTGAATTCCTCCATTAAAATTGATATTCCTAATTTTTACGCAGAATTTGGGTTTTTGAAAGGAAGTACAAAATTTCATTGTGTATTCTTCAAGAAGAAGAGTGTATCCAATTGTTTATGAAATGTTGTTACTGAATTTTTGGATCAAAAACTTATAACTGTATAAAGAAGTAATTTTATCAGAAAACCTTGAAAAACAACGATTGTTAAGCTATAACTATTTCAAAGGAAATGTTTTGTGATGTTTAATATTTTGTCAGAACATGCAGAATAGTACTGTGTATTATCTTGTCCAAAACCAAATGAATCCTTGTAGGACACCCTTAGCATGTTAGTGAGCGCCTATCCTTGAGTTAAGCTATAACTACTTCAAAAGAAATGTTTTATGACGTCTAATATTTTGCCAAAATGTACAGAATTGTACTATTTAGTATTTTGTCTAAAATTAAATGAATCGTATGTGGCCTTCAGCATACTATTTATGAGTGCCTAAAGCTATAACTTCAAGGAAATGTTTGGTGATGTTTAATATTTTGTCAGAACATGCAGAATAGTACTGTGTATTATCTTGTCCAAAACCAAATGAATCCTTGTAGGACACCCTTAGCATATTAGTGAGCGCCTATCCTTGAGTTAAGCTATAACTACTTCAAAAGAAATGTTTTATGACGTCTAATATTTTGCCAAAATGTACAGAATTGTACTATTTAGTATTTTGTCTAAAATTAAATGAATCGTATGTGGCCTTCAGCATACTATTTATGAGTGCCTAAAGCTATAACTTCAAGGAAATGTTTGGTGATGTTTAATATTTTGTCAGAACATGCAGAATAGTACTGTGTATTATCTTGTCCAAAACCAAATGAATCCTTGTAGGACACCCTTAGCATATTAGTGAGCGCCTATCCTTGAGTTAAGCTATAACTACTTCAAAAGAAATGTTTATGACGTCTAATATTTTGCCAAAATGTACAGAATTGTACTATTTAGTATTTTGTCTAAAATTAAATGAATCGTATGTGGCCTTCAGCATACTATTTATGAGTGCCTAAAGCTATAACTTCAAGGAAATGTTTGGTGATGTTTAATATTTTGTCAGAACATGCAGAATAGTACTGTGTATTATCTTGTCCAAAACCAAATGAATCCTTGTAGGACACCCTTAGCATATTAGTGAGCGCCTATCCTTGAGTTAAGCTATAACTACTTCAAAAGAAATGTTTAATGACGTCTAATATTTTGCCAAAATGTACAGAATTGTACTATTTAGTATTTTGTCTAAAATCAAATGAATCGTATGTGGCCTTCAGCATACTATTTATGAGTGCCTAAAGCTATAACTTCAAGGTAATGTTTGGTGATGTTTAATATTTTGTCAGAACATGCAGAATAGTACTGTGTATTTATTATCTTGTCCAAAACCAAATGAATCCTTGTAGGACACCCTTAGCATATTAGTGAGCGCCTATCCTTGAGTTAAGCTATAACTACTTCAAAAGAAATGTTTTATGACGTCTAATATTTTACCAAAATGTACAGAATTGTACTATTTAGTATTTTGTCTAAAATCAAATGAATCGTATGTGGTCTTCAGCATACTCTTTATGAGTGCCTAAAGCTATAACTTCAAGGAAATGTTTGGTGATGTTTAATATTTTGTCAGAACATGCAGAATAGTACTGTGTATTTATTATCTTGTCCAAAACCAAATGAATCCTTGTAGGACACCCTTAGCATATTAGTGAGCGCCTATCCTTGAGTTAAGCTATAACTACTTCAAAAGAAATGTTTTATGACGTCTAATATTTTGCCAAAATGTACAGAATTGTACTATTTAGTATTTTGTCTAAAATCAAATGAATCGTATGTGGTCTTCAGCATACTCTTTATGAGTGCCTAAAGCTATAACTTCAAGGAAATGTTTGGTGATGTTTAATATTTTGTCAAAACCCGTACAGAATTGCACTATCTATTATCTTGATCAAAAACCAAATGAATTGTTGTATGGAGCCTTCGGCATAAT